>JAIZPF010000062.1:45755-56369 GCA_020509355.1 Blechomonas ayalai | reverse complement strand
ATGGGATGTGTTTCACTTCCTTATGCGATGACGCGGCGCATATCGAGAACAGGAGAAATAGGGTCAGTGGTTGACAGTGAGCATCAATGCAGCAAATGCATGGCGAAGCATCACTATTGTGCAGCCCAAAGCACGTCGCACCAGTTCACTTTCGTGGATCGCGGAGAGAACCTCTATTCAGATGGAGACAGAAACGTTATACAATCTGAGCCAAGTTGTGTGTTGGAGATGCTCTGCTTCAGTTATGAAGGTTTTCCCCTTGTGCAGTCGTGCACATGAGATGATGAATAGTTTGGGTCGTTGCGGATGACGAGGTTGTAGCTGTGGTGGAGGGAGTGTGGAGCGCTGAAGAGTAACCAAAGGCTTCCATGTGTCGATGTGTGGAGGTGTGGTGCGGTTGTTGGCAGGTATACTTTAGGCGGGCGAAACGTGGAGTATCACTTAGCTTACTGTTCATGTGATTGCGTGTGTACCGACGTATTTCACTGCCATGCTGGTGGGCGGTGCTCACCGTCCCCGCTTAATGTTCCGCATACCTTGCTTTGCCTCAGTCTCTCAGCTGTCGGTACTCCCCTCCCCCCTCCTCTTAGCGGGTCTGCATGGTCGGCATGCCACGGTAATCCTTACGCTTCAGTTTCCTTATGTACATTTGCTTTCCTGTTTGCCACGTGTCTCCCACTCATAGAATTCTTTTAACCCGGATGGGAGAGAGGCGAAGGGACTAATGCTGGAGCCATTTCCAGATCGGTATTACAAGGCGGTGCGGTTTTTTGACTCCTTTTTTGGGGATCTCGAGACGACGGCAAAACTCGATGACAAACGGAAGCTGTTCTTTTATGCCCTTCGCATGCAATCGGAGAAGGGCCCGTGTATCGAACCGACACCGTATTTGTGGTACCCGACAGCCCGTTACAAGCACCAGGCATGGTGCCAGCTGGGGAACATGAGCAAGTTCGAAGCCATGGTGCACTTTGTGAAACAATTGGAACTGCTCATGGGTGGGGCCGAGCAGCTGGGGGCTGCTGTGTCCGCACTGGACGCGGAGGAGTGCTCCTCGCATAAGGAATTAGCTGACGTCTCGGGTACGTCTGCAGTCTTTCATGTCATTCGGGATGTGACAGAGTGGGATGAGGATTTGCAGGCCTATGCAGATCCTACATGCGAGAACGTACGGTATCTTGCCTCTCAGGTGATGCACTTGCGACGTTTGCTAAGAGACACACTGCATGCCGGGACCGTGAGTGCTGGTGCAGACGACAGGAGCTGCATGCCCCGCCTGGGTGGCCGCACTTACCAGGACCACTCACCTTCTTCAAGTACTGTTACCAATGTGGCCAACCCCGATGACACCGTTTCTGTACTAGCAAACCGATCAACAGCTGGGGGACAGTATTCTGTGTCGCCTCCCGTTCGCTGTCTCTTATCACCGATGCCTGTTCAGGTTCCCCGAAGACCTAATGGGAACTATTCAGCGTCCCTTCCTACCAAGACGCTGTCCATACCGTCACGTCAAATCTCCCAAGCAGGTATGGGTGGAGTTCGTGGCCAGCGACCCCCTGTGCGACCTTCCGCTCGCGACATGGCTGCGGCAGCCACCCGGGCCAGTGGTGGTGTGCCATCTGGCATCCCATTGACTGAGGAGACTCGTCCTCTCTCTTTGGTATCGTGGCTTGGGTGGCGGTAAGTTTGTTGGGCAGGCTGCTTGATGCATTTCCAAGGACGGGGTGCACATGTGTTCTTGCTAACTGTTTCCATAACGCAGTGATGCGTGCGCTACGTGCACCTCATTAGTACACCTCCCCGGGAGCAGGTCGCGCATGTATTCCCTGTCGTCACAGTTCAACCTGGTTTCCGTATCGACACCTCTGCGCGCAGTATTTCTGTGTGTCTCTCGCCCCACATCTTCCTCTTCCCTCCCCCCTCCGTTTGTTGAATGCATGTATAAAAGAGATGCGTTTGAGAGTGTGACACTGACCTTTTTTGTTTTCGAACTCTGTACACAAGCCAAGGATAACGATGGCGTGGTTGTGCTCTAGCACGTCTAACGATTCCCTTGTGGCTGCACTGCAGCGAAGTGGTTTGATTAAAACCTCCCTTGTGGCAGATGCAATGCGCCGGGTGGACCGCAAGTGGTTTGTTCCTCAGTACCAGGACGCGGATGCGTATGCGGACCGACCATTGTCTATCGGTGACGGAGCCACGATCAGTGCGCCGCACATGCACGCTATCATGTTGGAGTTGGTGGCGCCCTTTGTGGCCGGTGGAGCCATCTCCTCCTCTCACCCGCCGTTGAGGGCGCTGGACATCGGCAGTGGAAGCGGCTATTTGACCGCCGCGCTCGCTGCAATGTGCCAAACAGAGGCGGCGAAGCACACCCCGCCGCTGGAATGGGGAGTAGTTGGGATAGAGCACGTCGGGTTACTGAAGGCACGCTCCCTTGAGGTTTTGCAGAAACATTTCCCGCAGTGGGTGAGTGAGGGCCATGTGTGTGTATTTAATGGGGATGGGCGAGAGGCTGACACTGTCCTCCCGACTTCCCTTCGAGGGGAGCGATTTGATGTCATTCACGTTGGCGCCGCTTCATCGGATATTTATCCAACTTTTCTGCAACTTCTTCGGCCTAATGGCTGCTTGGTGATACCCGTTGGGAAGGAAAACGAGGTACAGGAGCTGTTCGTCTGCACAAAGGATAGCGCAGGCCATGTGCATCAATCGCGGAATTGCAGTGTGCAGTTTGTCCCACTGACATCGCTTGAGCATCAACTGACCCGACGGTGAAAGGGGGGGGGGCACCGGTGTTGTCCCAGACTCAAGTGACCCTCACCCTCACCCTGCGACTGTCCATGTGAGCACGTTCAATATTCTGCGGCGTTGTGCATGGTGACCAAGAGAAATGCTGTGGCGTGTGTGGTTACAGTATTTCCATCGTTCTAACGACATGAACATGTTAGTTGCCTATTCTCGCGTGGTTCGCGTGGGTGTGGCGAGCGACTTGATACCCGCGGTGTATGATCTCATTCACGTTGACGGCATTGTGCACACACACTTCAGTTGGTGCCTGGTGGTGGTAGGGCCCTTACTGTCTTGTTGGTTAGACAGGGATGACTTACTTGCTGCACGGTATGCCTGCTTTTGCAATTCATTCATCTTCTTTTTTATATATATATTTAATGTCCAACGTTGATCAGGCTTGTTGGTGCGTGCTCAGGCAACAGTGAGGCAACGGAAGTCGCTGTAGCTGTGAGGGTGCGGAAGGGAACGGGGCGACAACCATCGCTGCTTCGTATTTCCTTTTGTACTGACCCTGTTTTCACAGGGCGTGGGCCGAGAGTGTATTTGTGAAGGAACAGCGCATCCATTAGGCGTTGCCCGCGAGGGAGGATAACGGCTGCCCGCAGCACAGTGCTACGACATACTACCTTTTCTATTTCTTGGCCGTCGTACTTATGATGGATGACAGCGAGTTTGAGTTCCCGCCTGGTCAGCCCAGTGATTACGTGCATGAGCAGGACAACACTTCCGTGTTCCCGTTGCACAGCATACCATTAAGCGTCCTTTCCCAGACCCCGGTAGACCAGCTCCCGCCCACTTCGGTATCGTTTACCGGGCACTGCTCGCTTGGTCAGTTGGTGAGAGGCGGCTTGCACAGCTGGCAGAGCAAGGAACCCTGTGGGGCTCCAACCCACCAGCCACTTGCTCTAGCCGAGCCGTTACACCCTCGTTCCTCGTTGGATGGTGAAATGTCCCTCTCACTTTACGGCGTTCCTGAGGAAGATAACGACACACGTCAGGGCGAAAGGGGCCTTGCCAGTGAGACAGTCATGAGAGAGTTCGGAGAGGGTGAGCGTGCGATGGGAGAACGATATCCTTCCTCTGTGTCACAGGGGTATGCACCGGCGGTGCTGGAGGGTGCGCCGCCTACCATGACATCCTCTACAATCGATGCTCAAAACGGGGGGAAGCAGGGGCCTGTTTTGATGCCAGACTACCGCAATCGTCGTCGGCCTTTTCGGGCAGAATGGAAGTTGGATGAGGTGCGGACCTTCTACAAGGCGCTCTCGCAGTACGGTACGGACTTCAGTGCGATTGCCATTCTGTACGCTGGACGCAAGCGGGATGACATTAAGCGCCTTTACCATCGGGAGCTACGAAAACACCCAACGGAGGTACGGCACGCGTTGGATCGTAAGGAGCCGATCGACTTCGATGTCTTTAGAGAACGATTTAAGGCCCGTATGGAGGAAGTAAAGCCACCCAGGAGAGTGCTAGATCAGCACGAAGAGGATTTGCTGGATATGATGGCGTCTAAACGAGGTGCGGAGGAGCGGAAAGCATCCGGCACTGATGGAAACGATGATTTTGCCTTTGACGAAGAGTGTGTTACCCTTGTTTCAGGTAGCCCATCCTCTCCGCATCCGACAGAAGGGGAGAGGGCGAATTCCCTTCCCACTGAGAAGCTGAGCGCACCGTCCTTGGGGCCACTGCACGATGACGCAACGTCTACGAGGCGGGAAAAACGAGTTCGAGAACCCGAGGGTGAAGACACTACACCTGGTGGGCCTGCAAAGCGTCCCGAGACGGGCGACATCTTGCATGCTGCCAGCGGTGTAGTATCTCCAAGGGATGCGCGGCGCCGACTGGAGACGAATGAATGGCCATTGGCCGATACCGCACGCCATTCACACCTTTACAGTGATCCTTCTTCAAGTACGAATGGCGCTCCCCCGTTCGACCGCGAGACGTTACCAACAGGAGGCCACGAAAACGTGGCGGAGGATGACTTTGCCTTCGAGGAGTAAGAGCCAGGAGGCGTTGCCTCCCGGCTCTGGCATGACCATGTGCAGTCCGCGTTCAAAGAATGTTGCGGAAAAGGATAGGCGTACGTGGTGGATAATGTGAGTAGCATGCAGTGTATGTCATGGGACCACTAGATCGGTGTTATCGCCGTGGTGAGGTGGCTCCGTTGCCAGAGCACGCTGCCCAATTGAAGTACTTTGCTGTGATTCCCCCTCTGCCTGGCTTCTGTGGAATGAGCCTAACATAGTGAGCCTAGTCAGTCTGAACCAAAGGACTTGGAGGTGGTTGTTTTTTTTTGTTTACGCGTGGCGGACAGGGGACACATCGCCTCGAAGTCTTACTTGACACCCTGGGCGAGCAGTACCTCTGCCCTGGGAAGACAGTTCGCCGCAGAGGACGCAACTCCTTTGGAGCGGTGGATAAGACCAAGCCATATGAAGGAAGATTGGGGGACACCCCCTCGCAGGGACTCGAGAGGACAATACTGCACAGTTGGCGGCGGTGGCCCGACAAGACCTGCCCTACGCACCAGACTAGGAAACCACCCAGTGGATGATGTGCTAGGTTTTCCTCATCATCACACGGGACTATAGACTAGAGGCAAATCACTGTAGCCCTGTCACCCGGCCTCCGGGGACGGGGCTCATGACGTCGTTGCTTTCCCTGATACCTCGGATACTGGCTGGGGCGCCGCTGCGCAGTGGACGAAGCAATCCTGCATGGGGACCTACCGGTAGCGGTGGGCACACGGTATTCACATTCTGGGGGAACAACCAGCGGGTTTTTTTCGATCCCAGCTACTCGGCGCATGCCAAACACGAGCGGCGCGACTCCTCCCCTAACAGCTGGTGAGGGACGACCTCTCTGACGGGGCACGCGTTGCCTTCCTCATCGGCCACAGTCCGATCGTACATTCGCAGAGGCGGCTTAATAACTTTGGTGGCATTGGGCGAGGTTCTGTGCTGAGCCAGTTGTACGAGTACGCGTGTGTCCTTTTGGCCCGGCAGGCGGATAGAGGTAGTCTTCTTCTACGCCACCGGCGCCAGAAACCCGGTGACCTAGTTATCGAGAAACTTTGAGGATGGGACTGGAGAAGAGGTTCACGTGGAGATCCGACAGGAGGGCGAACTCGGCCTACAGGCCCTACGCACATGCGCTTACTCCCCACGATGCGAAGACTTCCCATGCAAGATGCATTCCCCTCCCCCTCCGTGAAGACACCGGCGTAGCTGACTATTGGACTCTCACAGTCGAGCCACAGGAACCAAGCCTCATACCGTGCGCTAACGTGATGCACCTGGTGGAAAGATCTCGCGCAGCGAGGCACCCATGGGACGCTATTACGTTCTTCCTTCGCCCTCTCCTGTTCTCGACATCTCACTCAACATCAATGTGCGTAGTATGTGCGGGTGCTGGCGTAGGAGTCCCCGTAACTGTAACACCCTTGCACTTTTTAAATCCATCATTCCTTCTTCAAGTCCATATGTGTTCTCGCTGGTGTCCCCCTTTGGAGTGGCAGGCTTGCTGAGCTTGTGCGAATCCACACCCCCTCCCCCTCATCCCACATCAGATTGTTCTATCCCTCTAGGTGAATGAGGTGTGTTTGTGTGGGGGGTGGGGAGGCTGGCTTCCTGGTGCTGCGAAAGGAAAAGAGCGTTACGTGGTGAGGAGGCTCTTTTTTATTATCTAGGTTTGCGCGGTTTGTGTGGCCGCGATTATTATTCGTTACTGTCATGGGGACCTTTGTTGCTGAATGTGCACTCATCGAGCGTGACTGCGTTGACACTGGAGCAAGGCGGACACATGGGGATGCCCGGTACCCAAACGAAGCGGATGATTAACTAGGAGGCTGACCGTTGCCTGAAAAGCATAGCGTTGGTGAAGTGGTCCTGCTATCTTCTTTTTCTTTCTCCTCCATTTCTGCCATTCTTCTTCGCGGTTGCCTGGAAACGACATACCCACCTAAGCGAGACCCTTATCAGACGCATTTACCACGTCGCTGCTGGCAGCGCTCAGTCACTCTCGCTTCTGCGGTAGTCTTGTAGGGCGCGGGGTGACTGTCCACGCCTCCTTGGCGTCATGCTGTGTGTGAACTGCCGATGCTCTTTTCCATCCACGCTGCTGGAGAAGACGGCCTTTACCGAACATGTAGGGACACCGTTGGAGCGTGTCCAGGACCTCATCCATTCTATTGAAGGGAAGACTGCTGAGGATGTCCACCGCATCCATCAGCTGCGTGTGAGGATGCAGGATCTATGCGCTGCCATGAATGAGGAGTCAAAGGTGCTGAGAGAAAAACTCGCGGCGTTGGAAGGTGCTCGCGTCCGGCGCGAAGGGGACGAGGTAGCAACACCGAAGAAGCTGTCCCAGACTTCTGCAGCATCCAAGTACGGCGTTAGTAGCATGGTACCTTCACCTGTCGGTCCTAGTGGGGCTACCGCTGGTGAGGTATTTGGTGAGGGCACCAACCGCACCCCGTTTAATGCCTCCGTCCCTGGCTACCAGATCAAGCGAGTGAGCACCGCGCTTGATCTCATCTCCGCGAGTGTGTATAGTCTTCTAGAGAGTTTAGCGATCCGCGCGCGCGTCGATACGGCGCTACTATGGATGCGGCCACGTGGTTTCGTGTCGATGGAACTAGTGGCGCCGTTTGTAGTGGGCCGTGATTTGTCGAAACTCCGGCACTCCGCGCCGTACTGCGTACCCGAGATGTCTATTCCCTGTGCCGTGAGTACAACGGGCATAGCCGTCAACATCAAACCCCGTGAAGGTGCTCGTGACACACGCAGAACAGAGGATATTCCTCTGAACGAGCTGGTGGAAATGTCCAATGCCGCGCAACTGCTCGTTCCCGTCTTTGTCCGTTATGGACAAATGGAGAAGACCGTGATCGCTGTGGTGCACCTTATTGGCTCACCCCGTTGCCCCTTCCCTTTCAGTCGCCTTAATGAGGAGATGGCCGTTCACGCGGCGAGCTTCTTGTCCAACATGTTGTCTTCCCACTACGATATTATGATTGGTGAGTGGACCAACCGTTTCTTCGACCCAGGTGTACTCACGACAACCGGTACATACCGTGGTGAGCTCGACCTTCGCGCTGACGAGAAGGGTGTAGATGACTTCATCCCGCCGCCGACCCTCATATACCGGTTCGTCAACGAGGGGCGGGAAGAGATGGATGCGCGAGAGGGTTTCAAGCATTTGAAGGCAGCGATGTTGCACAAGGCCCAACCAACGCAACCCATTGCGAATATGAAAGACTTGCACCGGTTCGCGACCCGCATGGAAAGTAACTGGGTGTCTGCCGTTGACACAACGAGCCGCCTGGAGAATGTGATTGGTACCTTGAACGAGGAGGCTCTGCGCGAAGAGTTGCGACAACTAAAAGAGCAACGCGATGGCCAACGAAGGGAAGCTGTAACCAGCAAAGCAGAGAGTCTCCCTCCTCTACGGACAGTTGCGGAGCGAGTGAACAGCAAGCCGCACCCACCCCGTGAGGCTTATGAAGAACATGCACGGGATCACAGTTTTCCACAACGCCAGGCGTCGGTGAGCCCGGCAGAGGGCACGCGCTCCCCCTTGCACGCGGTGGACATGATGGTGAAGTTGGCCCCTGCTACGCTGAAGCCGGGGTTGGACGCCTCGGACGTGCTGAAGTCTGAGGAGGTAGATGAGCTGGAGTTCGTGGCACTGACGAGACTGCGGCACCTGGGGGTGGACACAAATGCTTTCCTTACGCAGAGGGAAAAGGCTGTGTGACGCGGTTGCCCAGTTTATGTATACATATTATTATACATACATATATAGGCGACGTAGTCTGATGTGGAACTGGGAAAGGGAGAGGGGGGGGGGAGTGAACAAGACTGTTGGCAACGAAAACAGTTCCATCAAACCCGGATAATGTATAGTCCCACGCTGTCTCATGAAGCAGGCGCGGAGATGTGACTGACCGTTTGTGACACGGAGCACGGGACACGTATGAGTGCCTCTGCCTCAAGAGCGTATGGTCATCGTGTCGGGGTTACTATGTAATATATGGCGACGGCTTTGCCTGGAATAGGGTTTTGCGCATCGATGGTTGCCATAAATGAATTGAGGAGCAGTAGACCCAACGACCAGGAAACGCGGAGATGGCGCAAGTTCTCCCTTGACGGCCGTTCGTCGGCAGTCACCTGAAGAAAGGACATGCCCTTGTATTCGCTTTCTTATTCGCATTATTGTCTTTGCTCTAGGCCGGCACAGGTGAAGGCCATGGACTGTTGCCCCTTTTCCTTCTGGTTTCAGTATCGTAGTTCCATTTTTGTGCCTTTATGCAGATTAATGCAGCTCCGCCTCGGCCCCGCTCGCCCGCACGCTTCGTCATGACGTGTGGCACTCTCGCTGTTACAGGATATTTGATTTACTTCTTTGGCGTAGTTCCGACCATGTTGTACTCCACATCAACGAACACGTTGCCATTGTACGCGTCATTGCTGTTTTTCGGTATCTTCTGCGGCATGTGGATGTACGCCTCCTTTTATTTACAGCGAAGGGACCGACTTTGGTTTGTACAACACAAGCGCTTTATCCAGGTCGCCACTGCTGTGATTTCTGTTGCTGGATTGCTGTGGTGTGCCGGTATGTGGCCCGTCTTGCACATATGGACGGTGCCGATGCTCATCAACATGTGGTTGTGCGCTGTATCCCTGACAAGCATCTTACCAGAAAGGCGTACTAACGTGAGACAGGAGTAACGATGGAGGAAGCGAAGAGGCTGTGAGTCATCAAATACTCGTACCTAGTACCGCGCGTATGTTGGAGATGCCGGTGGGCGTGCTTCGAGTTGTGCCACCGCTGTACTGGTGTGTGTTGCTGTGACCCCACCGGCTGTATCCCGTGATGGAGAGCGTCGTCAACCGCATACGTGAATATTGTGCTACCATGGGGGTGGTCTGACAGAGTTGTTAGTTGCAGGTAGGTCATCAATCCGTGACTGCTTCTTTTTCCGTTCTCCCTTCTTGATTGCAGGTAGGTTTTTCGCGAATATCACACTACCAAGGGATGAGGACCCTTCAAAGCTCGTCCAGAGGGCGGGGTATTGCCTCTAACCACCGTGGCCGGGGCATGCGAGGCCGGGGCGGCGGGCGCCAAGGTGATACACGCTTTGCATCGCGCTTCACGGACCCACGATTCCAGCTTTCCACTCGCGTGAGCAACCGAAGACAAGACACACAGAACCCACGTGAGCAGCTGGTGAAAGCCGCGCGAAGCGATCCCCGCTTTGCCAATGCTTTCAAGGGAGTCGAAGAAGACGAAGCGTATCCCGAACTGCGTGAGGAGGAAGTAGAGGCGATTGAATCCAGCGAGGAGGACGCCGCGATGGAGGAGGAGGAGGCGGTGCAGGACCTCGACGATGAGGTGAACGCCTGGGCTCCTGATGAGGTGGACTATATTGAGGCCCGCCATCGCGTGGCTGTGGTCAACTGCGACTGGGACCATATCCGCGCGGTTGACCTCTACGCTGTGCTCTTCCACGCCCTCCCCCTCGGCGGCCAACTGAAGGAGGTCTGTGTGTATCTCAGCGAGTTTGGTAAGAAGATGATTGAGCACGAGCGAGTGCACGGCCCAAATTTGTGGGTTACGGATGGGGAGGAGCTCAACGAGACGGACGGCGATGGAAAGGACGGCAGCTCGTTGAAGGCGCCGATTATTGAGGAACTACCGGAAGATATTTCCGACGACGAAGTTAGCAATCCGGAGAGTGACGGCTGGGTGGACGATGATCCCAACATGATGAAGGAGAGGGGCGAAGACGGGGAGCTTTTTTCTATTGGGCGT
>JAIZPF010000062.1:5322-33438 GCA_020509355.1 Blechomonas ayalai | reverse complement strand
TACATGCATTACTTGAGAGAGTGAGTGAGTGAGAGTGAGCGATCGATCTATTTCCAGATATCTAATTTTTTTTTTCTACAAACTTGACGCATGGAAAGAAAATATATATCTATATCTATCTGTCCTTGTGGAAGGGAGTGCCAGAAGAAGATGTGTAAGGTATTGCTTTCTGATGTGGCAGCGCGCAATGCGGCTGAAGGGGACAATTTAAGAGAAGAGCAGTGGTGCGCTGTACCCCTGGGCCAAGTGCTGCTACTCGTCGGGTGTTCTACGTAAACAGGGCTAAAGACAGCGAGCCCTAGCAGTGCGAGAATGGTGCGCGCAATGATCTCTACTGTACTCCCGGCTGTTCAGTAAAATGATGGCTGAGGCGATTTACAGGCTGCTTATGAGCTGATCCTAAGAGTAAATGATTCTAACGGTTGTCCGTTGTCGCCACCTCACCATACAATAATCACGTTGCCTTTATGAGGAGAACTATGTCTCCTATGCAAGCAGTGTGAGGGGCGTATCATAACGCCAAGTGTGTCAGGGAATTTAAGTCATTTGCTTCAGCGCGTTCTTGTCCCTCAAGGGGGAAGAGGGGCATTAACACCTGCCGGTACCGCTGTTCTTAGTCGCAAACAGATTGCGGGAGGGCACTATTTTTACCATTCGGGCATACCAGCCCGTACGTGTTACCCTCTAGTAATGCATTTGTAATTGTTTCTGTCGTGTAGGGTGGGGGGGGGGACTGTCTGAGTGTGTGGGCAATCGTGAAACGTTTATAGCGAACTATTATTTTGCACACTTTCTTTTTTTCCGGTGTAGGGCACACATGGCACTGGCCATGGCTGTGTGCAGCTTGTATTCGCGTTGTAGTTCCAGCTGCACGTGTAGCGCCATGCCATGCGGCGGAGAAGGATGAACAGAGGTGATAGTGGAGTAGCAGTTGAGAGCAACGGAGTTATTAGAAGCGAAAAAGAGCTTCATAGGCCAACGGGGGAAAAAAAAAGAGTATCAACATCAAGGCGGTATTATTCGGTGATTACACTCGAGGTTGGCCCAAAGACATTCGGCGAGATGCAGCTATGACGCGAGAGCTCCGTGCGTACTGATGGGATATATTTTCCATCCCAACGTGGTTGCGATTGACTTTACATTTTACCGTTTACTTGTCTTCTCCTTCTGACTCCCAAAGTTCCAGGGAAAAGTCTCCGTGAACAGGAAGGGCTTGTGATCATAGAAGGACCGACGTCATTTCAGAAGATTCGTATCTCAAGTTCATATCTGTTTCTTTTTCTACTTTCCTTACACCAGTCTGCCTGCCGCCAAGTTAAAGGCTTCGACGAGGGACGACGTGCGACTCCGTACCTCATCTGGAATTTGCATTGCCTTGTGGTTTAAGAGGGTCGGGACGTGTATTGTACTGGTCATCCGATTTCTTTCGGCTTCTCGAGGTGCGGCGTGCCTGACTTTCGTCGGACGTAGTGAAAATATCGTCTCCCTGCTCTACGTTTCGTTTCACGTTCACTCTATTTTACTTTGTGATTGCGTTAGCGACTGATGGCCACCATGGACATCGATGGGGAGGTGGAGCAGCGGTATAAAATTTTACGGCACATCGGTAGTGGCGCATATGGTGTGGTCTGGTGCGCCCTCGACCAACGGTCCGGTAAGCAAGTCGCGTTGAAGAAGGTCTTTGACGCCTTTAGTAATCAGCAGGATGCTCAGCGAACGTATCGAGAGGTACTGCTACTGAAGCATCTTCGCGGTAATGACGCCATCGTGGACCTGCTGAACGTTATCCGGGCAGCCAACGATTTGGATTTGTACCTGGTGTTTGAGCTGGCAGAGACGGATCTCACGATGATCTTGCGGAAAAATATTCTACAGGACATTCATCGGAAGTTTCTCGTCTATCAGATCGTGAAGGTAACTGCCCATTTGCATGCCAGGTGTATTATTCACCGCGACTTGAAGCCCTCTAACGTGTTTGTCAGCTGCGACTGCCGTATTAAGCTGGGAGACTTCGGCTTGGCTCGTTGTTTCAGCCCCAAATCTGAGGATAGGAGCCCGTTCGCAGACCTGACGGAGTACATAGCGACACGGTGGTACCGATCGCCCGAGATCCTTACCAAGTCCCCTGTGTACACAACCGCCATGGATATGTGGGCGATTGGGTGCATCGTGGGCGAGCTGCTCCTCGGTGAGCCACTCTTTATGGGCACGTCTACGGTACACCAGCTGTCCCTCGTCATCAGCGCCCTTGGCATGCCTCATAAGGAGGACGTGGATAGTCTCCACGCGCCGGAGGCATGGACGATGCTGGACGCCCTACCCACCACCATCAGGGAGCAGCCCCTGAAGGAGCGGCTGAAAGATTTTGACTCCGATGCTGTGGATCTCCTCTCGCGGCTCATTGTCTTCAACCCATCCAAACGGCTCAGTGGCCTTAAAGCCCTAGAGCATCCCTATCTCGCGCAGTTTTATACGACAGAGGACCGCAACGATATTCTGGGGAAGCCAGTTGTTTCTTTGCCTCTAGAGGACAGCATGCACTATCCTGCAAAGGAATACAAATCTAGCCTGTACGACATCATCGCAAAGGAGTACCGATACGCAGTGTAGTGTATGCCCAGAGGGTACTAGTGCGAGACTCTATCCGTGGGTTTTCTTTCTTCTGTGTGCGTTCAACCTGCACGTGCTACACTCCTCGCCTCCAAAGTGGGTTTCCGACAGAGGACAGAAGGCAATGTTTCCCTCATGCAACATCTGGGAGAGGGCCAGCCTTTTGGGCTGCGTCAGCCCTCCTGCATTCCATTGCGCCCCACGAAGAATGGGTCCAGGGTTCTGTTAGATATCCCCGCTCAGGAGCAAGCGAAGTCGCTGGGTAGCGGGGGTGTAGCACGTCGGCACGTGCGGGAGAGTTGTCCTTGATCTACGTTCACCCCAGGGCCCCGGTGAGTAGGTTTGCTCTTACTCTGGTAGCCGCCAGCCTGCCACCAGTCCCAGTCCGTTAGGACCGGGAACAGTGCTGGCGCTTGGCTTCCCCCGCGACGGGGAACTAGACCCTCGCACCACGGTGAGGTGGCTGGCATCACAAGGGAATTGCTGGTGTGTGTGTGTATGTGCAAGTTAGGCTATGCCTGCTCGTCAGCAGTTGCCTTGAACTGCGATGCGCCGAATCGCTTCACTCCTTCCCTTTTAATGACTCATCTGATGGGCGCTTTGGGGGCTCCAAACTTCGTTGTTCACGGAGCTGGTTCATTAATCATTGGTGAGGCTGTGGGGAGTATCCCCTGGCGCTCTGTCTTTATTTCGCGCTGAGCCGATCCCTGTCTTCATACTGCGTGCTGTCCACTTCCGTTTTTTTTGTTGTTGTTTACTAACTCGCCAGATGGAAGCATGGCAAACCACCCATAGCCGGCCCCAACTGCTCGATCTACACTGCGCCTGATGCGATGACTTGGTTTGGGCCGGAAGATACCACCTACATTACTGTTCGTTGCTCTGAACCTGCGACCGAATCCAACAACTGGATCAGTGGCGTGGGAGAAACCTTAGACAAAAGTGCACCTACAAGTAACTCACACCACCGCTGGTGGTGACACTTCCCACCTTTTCGTTTCGACAAGCACCGCACCATCATTCATCCATTAAACACTGAGTGAATATGTGTCCGTGTACAGACAGATGTGTCATGGATAACGAGCGGTTGTGTAATGGTATCAACATTTGATCGATGCCGTACGCTCAATGGTACTCTATAGACGCTTGTAGCGCGCCGTGCGAGCTACTTACATCTGCCAGTTGGATTTGCCGTATGCACTGGTGCTCGATACTCCTCGATGTTGTCGTAGGGTGTGTGCTGCAGGCGGGTTTCGCTTTTTGTAGGACCCCTGTTAGTCTGGCACCGACTTTTTTTTTTTTTGCTTTACGTATTGGTCACAACGAGGATGCACTTGTTCCAGGATCGTGATGATGATGGATATTCAGCAGCTGCGTGTGCACCCTACTCCACCTCCTTAATTGTGATTTTTTGTGTGTGGATCATGACTGCCCGAGGGGGGGGGGCGTTTGCCCGCACACGTATCATGGTGACCGCCGAAATACAAACTAATTACAAATTATCCGTGCATGCGTTACAATTAGCTGGAGAGGGATCACCGCTACCAAAGGGGGGGGGGAATACGCATCAAACGACGGGACTGGTTGTATTCGTGCTTGGCTGAGACCTATTTTGTGCTCTTCTCTCCTGCACGGGGGGGTACCATCTGTATGAGGGGGCCCACCGCAGTTCGTGTCTCTTCGCGCGAAGGGATGGGCCAGGGCCTCGGTGGGGGCACGCTTATTGGGGCATGCCTTTCGCTGGCGTGGGTACCGGCCCACATCCCGATGGCAGATCACGTGCTCCTTGTCGCTTTGGGTAGCGCCTGCGGCCTTGGTCTTGACTTCACAAGTGATTGCCTCGCAAGAGAGGGCACTATTGCCATTCACAGGGATGTTGTGCTGAATGCCGAGGACACTCTTCGACATGTATACACTTTCTACGCGCCTTGCCGCTCGAACCCGTTGGCGAGGATGCTGCAGCAGAAGCATGAGTGGCTGGTGTTGGAATCGGCCTCGCGGCGATTCTACACCATCCAGAAGTCGCCCATGACAGGAAATGTCATGATGGACTTACGCACCTCGTTACGCTCCGCGAACGATGTGGGCTTGACCGTAGCGGGGCAGCCGACGCAAACGGGAGAGATACGGCAGCAGCGTGCCGACATGGAGTTTGATATACCCAATGATGTGCCGGTGGCCTATATGATTGCGTGGCTGCGGAAAGAAGATCCACGGTGGTCCTTCTCTACGGAGAACAGCCGGCAGTTCACCACAAGGGCGAGGTATGCTCTCAACGACTTTTGAGATAGGGTGCTATGGCAGCGTTGTATGCGCCGGTGAAGGCTGGCATGGGGTGTCTGCCCGGCCGCGGAGCGCCACCTCATCGCGCGTTCCACCACTGGAGCAGGCTCCGTAGTTCCAGTGGCGTTTCTGGACGAGACCAGGTCTGCAGTGCTCCCTCTCTTTTTCTACCTCTATCGTGCAATATCTTTTCATCGCCACATTGAAAGAACTAAATGAATCTTTACTCGGGGGGGGGGGCTCAGCGAATGAAGACGAAACTACAACAGGCTCCCACGTGGAGGTCGCTTTTCGTCCTGATCGACTGCTTGGCGCCGAGCGGGACGTAATCGCAACACGTGGCGCTGCACTGCTGTCTTTTGTGTGTGTGTGCGGTACCACTTGGGACCTACTTTGACCGGTTTCCTCTTCTCCGCTGTTGCTTGCATTTACCTAGCCATGAACAAGGCAGCCGTGATCCGGCGACTGGACCTGGTCGGTAGCTCCTCTGGCTCTATCGTGAGCGTTGCCACATGGTGCGCCCTTCATGCACATGATGCTGATGTGATTGTTGCCTGCATTGATGAAAAGATGCGGGCTGACACCACATCTGATGGCGTACGTGCGTCTCTTCTGTATGTGATTCACGAGTTGCTTCTCTCGTGCTCGTCCCGTGGTACGTCGGAGAGCGGCAAACGGGCAGTGCTCATCGCCGTGAGCCGGGCGTTACTTGGCACGGTCGATGCCATCTTGCAGAAGCCCAATATAGAGAAGACGGCGTTTGTTGTAGCTCTTGGTAAGGTCACGGGTTGGTGGTCAATGCTGCACATCTTCCCAAAGGTGTGGATCAATGACTTGCAGAGGAAGTTATCCCTCGCACAGGAGGAAGTGGAGCTTGTAGGAAGTATTCCCGGCGCACTGCAGCTGATCACCAGTCTCATGTGCCGATACAATGATGCGAAAGAACAGTGGCAGCAGAGTCGGAGGAAGGTGTCGGAGAGCGGGGGCGCTGCGGCTGTGGCAGCGGCCAGCGATGCTGCTCTTCGGTGTTTAGCGACGCTACGCAAGGCCTCTGAGAGTCGTCTCGAAGGCGGCACATCCATTTTAGCATGGTGCGATGCAGAGCGCGCTATTCTGGAAGACCACACCCCCGGCTTGAAGCAAGAAGCGGATGGAGGCGCTACACGTATTAAGGTGGAGACCGGTCTGTCAGGGAGTGGCACGACCGCCACTGAAGAGGGCGACATCCTTGGCTCTTTTTTTTAGCCGAGGCGGTATGGGAAGGATGGGGGTGGTGGTGGTAAGGCTGTGGGGCAACAAGTGAAGAGGGTAGGGCGTACTGCCTAGTCCATTAAGAGTACCGCAGGTACCCGCCGTGTCCCCCTCTCCCCGCCACGCGCTCCAGTGTGCCGCCCTCTACCTTTTTCTTTTTCGAAAAAAGTAAGAGAGCAGGTGTGTGTGTGTGGGGGGGGGGGCGTAGATGCCCCTCTGCGTCACGGTTTGTTAATCCAAACCAAGTGGGATGAGGATCTTGTGACCTGGTCCTCTTTTTCCTTCATGCGTGTACTTGCAGTTTAGCGTGCTAAGGTACATAGACGCACAAAACGTAGATAGGTATATCTTCATCTTTATTTATTCCCGTATTCCGTCTGCGCATCTTCCAGTTACTATCCGGCGTAGCCATTCTTTAGCTAAACAGACGAGAGGGGTGGACGCTTTGCTGACTTTGTGCACTTCATTGACAATTGGAGGTGTCTCGATTGTACGCACTGCTCGTCCCCTCCAAGTTAGTGTTGCGCAGACGGTGGACAGGCTTGACGGAAGAACCGTGGTAGTACAGCCGCTGTGACAGCTATTCACTGTGGAAGAGCGACCGATTTAGGGTATCCGTTCCATAGGACGTGATGGACACGTCACATCAGTATCACAGAGCGTACGGCCAGGAAAGCCAACCTCAGGCGTACGGGGAGGCTAACAGGGTCTATCATGAGCAACAATACCTGGCTCAGCAGCAGCAGCAGCAGCAGTATCTGTACCACCAACAAGCCCACAGCTATGAGCCGCAGCAACAGGCGGTGGATTACCCTACACATCCCATTCAACAGCAATCACAGCAGCAAAACAGTTCCCAGGCACCGCCCCAGCAGCAACCTGGTGACACTGCTGGTGAACCAGCGGTTCGGTGGTCATGGTCCTGTTACCCGACAAGTAGACTAGAAGGCGCGCGGATGGTGGTGCCCCTCGGATGTGTCTACACTCCGTTAGCGGGTCCGTGCGTTGAGCTGCAATCAGAACCGTTGCGCTGTGCGACATGCACAAGCATGCTCAACCCCTACTGCCAGCTAGACGTGGCGGGGCGGTCATGGATCTGCTCGCAGTGTCTCAGCAGGAGCACCTTCCCATCTCACTATTCGCAGATCAGTGAGTACAACATGCCAGTGGAGCTGCGCCCCGGCAACGAGATGGTGGAGTATGTGACGGCTTCCCCGCAGCGACCGCCCCATACGTTTGTCTTTGTTCTTGATACATGTGTCGATACACAGGAGGAGCTTAGTGGTCTGAGGGAGTTTGTATTGATGGCCCTGGCGCAGCTTCCTCAGTATGTGAGGTGCTGCGTAATCACGTTTGGTACGACCGTGCAGGTGCATGACATTACCGGCTTGACGGACTACCCTCGATCCATCGTTTTCCGCGGTACGCAGGAGGTGTCTATGGATTCCCTTCGCCAAGCAGTACCCGATCCTCAGCGTTTTGTGGCCCCACTTTCGCAGTGCCGCCACGTTGTAAAATCGCTCATTGAAGGCCTCACGGGGGACCTGTGGCCGGTCATGAAGGATCACCGTGCGATGCGCTGTACCGGAGCAGCCATATCAGCTGCAGCGAGTGTGCTTCAGTTGGTTTCGCCCAACACCGGGTCTTGTATTCTTGCCTTCTTATCTGGAGTATGCACGACCGGTCCGGGTATCGTGGTGGACACGTCCCGTGAGAACACGATTCGTGGGCATGCGGATATCCGCGATAACACCGCCATGGCACAGTACTGGGAACGCTCGTGTGGCTTTTATGAGTCCCTTATGCACCGTATCGTTGCCCAGGGCCACAGTCTGACGTGTTTTACCGCGTCTCTCGACCAGCTAGGTGTGGCGGAGATGAAGCTGTGCATCCAGGCCTCCGGTGGCGTTGTGCTCAACGCGGAGTCGTGGCTCCAGGAGCCTTTCCGACACTCCCTCAATAGCTTTTTCGAATGCCGTGAGGATGGCGTGATGAGGATGGGACTTAATGTCACGTTGGATGTGATTACGTCCCCCACATGGAAGGTGCAAGGGGTCATTGGACAGTGTGTGGGTACAGGAAAGAAGTCAAACTCCGTAGCGGATACGGAGATCGGGATCGGCGGCACGTGCCAGTGGACAACATGCATGATTGATCCCACGTCGTCGTTTGCTATTTACTATGACGCCGCTAGTACTCCAACCGCAGTAAACAGACCTTCTGAGCGATTCACACAAATCATCACGCGTTATGAAATCGGCGCGGAGGTGCGGATGCGGGTGATCACGCTTAAGCATCGGAGCCTCCCGAATCCCCCTACCCAGGATCTTATCGTTTCCTTTGATCAGGAGACGGCGGCGGTGCTGCTTGCTCGTGAGGCGGTGCACAAGACAGACAGTACCCCTCTCTTTGATGTCCTTCGCTGGTTGGACCGGACGGTGGTGCGGTTGGTCAATCGATTCGGCTCCTACACCAAGGATCAGCCCTCCTCTCTTACATTACCTCCCGAGTTCCTGCACTTTCCGACCTTCATGTACCACCTCCGCCGCTCCGGTTATCTGCAGGTGTTCAACTCCAGCCCAGACGAAAGTGCGATTCTCCGATTGCAGTTTCTCAAGTCCTCCGTCACCGCCACCATTGTGCAAATCCAGCCCACCCTGTACAGCTACCGCATGGACGACGTCCCTCGACCAGTACCGCTCGATAGCTCCGCCATCCAGCCGGATAACATTTTGCTGCTCGATACTTTTTTCGAGGTCCTGGTACATTATGGGGCGACCATCTCCGAATGGCGCAAGGCGGGCTACGCGGACCAGCCGGACTACGCGCACTTTCGCGATTTCTTGTTGGTACCGCTTGCAGATGCCCAGGTGCTTGCGGGGAGTCGCTACCCCACTCCGCGTCTCATCGACGTATGCCAGGACGATCCCGATGCACGTATCCTATACAATCGCATCAATCCCAGTCGTTCCTACACCACCGCAGACGGACAGTCCTACGGCACACAAAATGGTGAGCTGGTGTACACAGATGATGCCTCACTCCAGGTATTCATGGAGCATCTAAAGAAGTTGGCTGTAGCGCAATAAGGCAACTCAGTTAGCATTGCGAGGTAGCGGCACCCACATGCACGCCTCGTTACCCTCCCGGGTCCCAAGCAGTCCTTGTTCCTTTTGTTGCACATCATGCATTGCCACAAAGGTTGGCTAAATGGCCTAAAGGGCTTTGCATCATGAAGGGAAGTGCAATACCGTGTTTTACTTTTCAGGTCGGGCTGTTGCACAGATGGCTCACGGATGGATGTGGAAGGCTCTCTCATGGGTTCTGTCCACAATATGAAGTGCCATGTTCGGTGGAGAGAGAGTGGTAATGAGGGGTGATACTTAAAGGTTGTGTGTGGGCGTTCACGACACAGGCGCTGGCTGTCATGTTCTTGTTTTGTTTCTATCAACTGTTCGGGTGAGACACTTGATGCCAAGGGAGACCGGAACGATGCCCCTGGTTCGGATGTGGGACGGCCTGAAGGAGTGGTTGCTGTATGATACAGATCCCGCTGGGGTCAATACCCAATTCTCTTTCGGTGCTTTACCTCTTGTCCTTTATTTTCTGTACCCGCATACACACCAGTGGAGCTTCGCAGAAACAGAGGGCACGACAAACGTTGCTGCTCCACCTTGCCTCCCTCCCCCCCCCTCACACACCCGCGGAGAAGGAGAGAGCCGTCCTGCCATAACTCTCATTTCATAGTCTCATCCGCCCCTATTTAATTGGGGGCACCATCGTGCTCGCCCTGACTCAGTACAATGCTGCACTTTATCCTAAGTGTATTCCTGGGTTATGTAACGTTTCTTCATCCGGTCATCCGCGGAGCGCAGCTATGCCGTCAGGCGGATCCAGACCCAGACCAAGTGACAAATATTACGCTGGCCCTTATCTTTGGGTGGGTTATGGAGGTAGCGGATGTCGCACTGCTCTCCTCATTCATTGCGATGCGTGGGCTTTACTTGGTAACCCGAATTGTCCTCTGTATGTATTTTGTCCACCCACAGTTTCTCGGTGCTCTCCGCACCTACGAAAAGGTGTTCGCCAGGTCTGTGGAGCACTATTCCCCCATCGTGGATGCGCTCCTTCTCCAACACGTGGCGGCGCTGGGTGACTGGGGTGCTGTGAAGTATGCTACCATGATGGGCATGTCGTGTCTACGCGCTTTGACGGAAGTGATGAGCATTGCACACCAGCTGGTCGGCGCGACCATCGATACCACGGTCCCGCCAGCACCTCTGCCAAGAAGATTTTCCCAGGTGCAGGAGGGGAGACTGATCGCACCCGTCGACGTAGTGGATGATCGCACCGTGCCCCCTTTGCCACCCAGGAGGCATGTAGGTAGTGGAACTACCTCCACTTCAGCCGTCACGGGGGCATATCCCTCCCCGCGGCGGTTCCGTCCAGTCAACTCCGCATCCTGTGTGCTGACCACCCCGGTGTCGTCTACTGCAGCGCCTCTGCCGGGCGCTAGCCAACCGACGGGTTCCCCTGTACCTCGCGTTGCATCCGCAGGCCGCAGTACTCGTTGTAGTTCTTCCGACGCTGAGGAACTCTTCTATGCCGACGATGGGCTAGAGTCGAGCTCCTGGGCCGTAATACGCAGAGAACGTGTGGCATCTGATGTTGTGCGGAGACGTGTACCGCGGAATGATGACGGCATTTAAAAGCGGTGCCGGATGTGCTGACGAGGTGCGGGCTGTGGAGCTTTATGGGCAGGTGAAGCAAACAATATTTGCGTTAGATGAATATGACGTGGCTGGTGGCGAGCCGTACGCCAATCTTTTCGTTGCATTGTGTATTAGACGCCTACTGTGAAGAAAACAGCGGTTGAGGCGAATTTATTGTCGGGCTTAGTTCGTGCCATGTGCCTGGTGGCTAGTGTTCCCCATGTGTGTGCCATTCATGCGCTTCGGTTCTTGTGTGTGCTCCAACTGTTGCGTATCCTCTTACTTTCTTTTGCTATGTGTGTCGGTGCGTGTATTGCTCATACAACCGTGTTCGTACCACAGTAAGCCTTCTCGGGACGTTGTGAGTTTTTCCTTTTAGCTTGCTCCTCTTCCGTTCTCGAACAGGCTACCATAGTGTATTGAACTGTGCTACGAAACACATCCGCAGGCTAGCACTCTGAAGTGCTCCATTGCAGTCGTCGTATTGGTTGCTTTTTCCACGACCCACCCATGCTGAGCGCTCGCGGTGCTATCACCACCAACACGGCGATGGTCGAGTGTGCCGGAGCCCAAGTTGGCTACCATCGTGACGTTTTCCTGCTCAGCGAGCTGGAGAAGGTTTGGGCCGCCCTGAGCGTGTTACTGCGGCGTGCGATCATCGACGGGTGTAACGTCAACATACCCCATTTTGGTGCGTTGTGGGTGGAAGAGAAAGAGGTGGCGGTAGACATCTATCAGGAGCGCTACTACACCAGGCAGCTATGCTTTGGCGCCCATAACAATTTTGCACTACGCTACGGAGTTAACACCGCCTCCGTCCCTTTGGCCAAGTCCAACCGAAGCTACCGCAACATCACCACGGCGGATATCGTGACGATATGTCGGGTGCCCGCACGGACGGTCTCAATGGCGTTGAAGGAGTTCATTTTATATATCGGTGAGGGGCTCTTTAAAGGCCGGGTGATCCAGCTGAGTTTTCCCGGGCTCGCCACCTTGCTGATTAAGCGGGAGAAGTGTGTTCTCACGACTGAGTGGGAGTTGCAGAAGGAGCTGTTCGACATCGATTCACGAAAATGGCCTGCGGAGGTAAAGGCACTCGGACGGGAGAACCTGGAGAAGTGGGTGGGTGTGGCGCCCACTACTGGCTCCGACAGCCCGCGCCCACAGTCGGCTCTCTCCCGGGATTCGTGGCGACAGAGTAAGCAGCCCGAATCGAGGCCAGTCTTTGTCCCTGCCGCACCAGCAGGGCGGCTGTTCTCCGATATTGCCAAGGAGGAAGAGCGGCGTCTCACCGCTGAGCAATTACGTCAGTTCCAGGCGCAAGCTGAAACACCACCGGGCTCGTACCGCCCCGGTACTGGCGCGCGGCGCCACTCCGATGCTAATATTACCTCCAGGGGGGATCGCGTTTCCGATGATGGCCTTGGTACCCCGATGGTGTGTTACCACCAACCTCACCTGCGATCTGCGACAGGGTGTGCGCAGAACGTCAACCGACCCCCCACCGCGTCCGGTGAGTCTATTTACGAAATTTTGCAAGATAACCGGGAGGCACCAACGGATGGTGGAGCAGAAATTGAGACTGTGGAGGTTTTCCACAATGACCGACACGCGATGAAAAGCGAGTGTCTCAGCAGCAATGAGCCGTCCTTGAGCGCGATCGGTACTAACCATCCTCAGGACCTCAAGGATGCTGATCTGGAGAAGGTGTTGCGCAACGAGGAGTGCTTTAGCAGGCCCCTTTCTCGCCGGCCGTACCATGAACAGTCTACCATGCGTGACCTGATTTACTTTCAGTCGGACACGGACCGATTTTCGCGCGGCCCCGGCTGCAGCCGGCGGACCAGCGAGCCTCGTACGGCTCCATTAACTCCTGCTGCCTCAGTAACAGAGACAGCGGGACTCGCCAGTATGTCGACTCCTCACTATGGTCGCAAGAGGATAGTTGGTGTGACGAACGAGAGGGACAACGTAGCTAACCTACTGAAGGGGCTGTAATAGAGAACGAGGGCATCATTGGCAGTTTTCCTTTCCATTTTTACCCCGGTTGTGCGTTCCAAAGTCGGTTAGGTAAAGGGGATACCCCCCCCCGTTGCGCGATTTCGTTAGACACATATTCTGTGCGACTGTTGTGGCCACGCAGCGGTGCTTGTGGACGCGAGGAAGCCCTGGTAGCCTCTCTCTTCCCATGCCTCTGTCGGTACAGGTACGCGCTTTAGAAAATGTTTTTTTATTTGTCTTTGGACCAACAGGAAAGCCGTGCGAAGGGAAGGCTTCTATTATCCCGGTGGGTGTGCGTGTGTATGGGTACGGGTAACACGTTTACACACGCTATTCTACCACGCCCTATCCTTGAAGAGCTATTGGGGGGCAGGAGGAGGTGCGAGAGGTAACGGAGTCGAATGGGTGCGATGCGTGTGTAACCCCCACCAAAGCCGTCTTGATGGTAGTAGTGCCGTAGCCCTCCTTATCCCTCCTCAGTTTCCCCTTGCATGTACCAACGCAAGCATCTGTGCTTTTCTACCACGGTAGCGTACCTGCTTGGTCTTCTTACCTCCCTTTGTGTCTGGCTCCTTTTATTTTGAGTGCACTAGGTTTACGGGTTTACTGCGAAGGGGCAACCAGGGGTATGCGAGCTTCTATTGGCGTGCCTTCGTACTCTCTATTATCCTTTGCTGCCGAAGCTTTATATATGTAAGTTCTGACGGATTGCAAGGTAACCTGAGAAAACCATGTTCTTTCGTGCTACACGGTATCACAGCTCTCGCCCTTCAAGTCGTAGCGTCTCAGAGGAGCACAGCGTGCTGAACATGGCCCCAGCTTTACCCCAAGGGAACCCTTCTGATACCACGCGCAGACGACCTAATAGGCCCGCGTCGGCCCCGTCTGTCACGACCTTGACTAGTCAGGATATCTCACACGTGGAGCAGCGTCTACGCATTGTGAAGCGGAATCGAATCGCATCTGAACGTACGGTGGCAGGCTCTCTGCCAGGAGCAGCAGAAGGTTCTCCCCCACCCACTCAGCCCACCGTAACCCCACCTTGTCCCGCGTACCCGACATTCAGCATGGCGAGGCTGCCGAAGCACGAGCAGCATGTGCTGGACGCTCTGGTAGGGGATTGCTTAGATGCTCTATGCTTTCCGGTCATTTCCGGTACCTAGCCTTTCCCTCTCCTGATCGTTGGACGCGCACTGCACAGCGTCATTATACAAGGTGTCGAGGGGGGTGGGTGCCGACTATAACATCTGCTACGTATGTATCAGTGTGTTCACACGGACATCGCCGTCCGTTGTTAGTGGCTGATGTCTTCTCTTTCCCCTCTGTTGCTACATAGGCGCCAGTCGCACGAGGTTCCTGGTTCTTGCTGCCCATTTCAGTTAGCCCCACGATCGTTCTTCGAACGGCTGAGACGTTGAATCTCTCCGAGCTTGAGAACGTGCCTTACTTCCTCTTCATTCATTCTCATCCTCCGGTTTTTTTTTTTTCGTCACCTGTGCTGTGTACTTCATCTTTTTTTTGGGGGGGAGGGACCAGCTCTCGTACAGCACAAATAATAAGCCCACATTCAGTGAGAAGAAGAGGCAGAGGTACCTGCGATGCCGCAGAATGAGTATATTGAGCAGCGGCAGAAGCGGTACGGCCACCGCCTCGACCATGTAGAGCGTACTCGCAAGCGCGAAGCCCGCAAGGCTCACACAACGGCCACCTTTTTGAAGCATGCTCGCGGGATGAAGGCCAAGCAGGCGCAGAAAGCACGCTACGCGGAGAAGGCGGAGATGCGCAAGAAGATTCGTGAGCACGAGGAGAAGCAGACCACGGAGCGCGTGAAGGAGAAGGGGCCCAAGAATGCGCTCCCTGGGTTTCTGATGGACCGAAGTGAGGCGGACCGCGCCAAGGTGCTGTCCAACTCTCTGAAACAGAAGCGAAAGGAAAAGGCTGGCAAGTGGGCTGTGCCGATTGAAAAGGTAAAGCCGGTCTCCGAGGATGAGATGCTGAAGGCCGTGACATCTGGCAAGCGGGGTAAGAAGTCGTGGAAGCGAATAGTGAACAAGGTCACCTTCGTGGGCGAGACCTTCACTCGTCGGATGCCAAAAATGGAGCGGTTCATCCGTCCCATGGCGCTGCGCTTTAAGAAGGCCCACGTCACCCACCCCGAGCTGAAGGCGACTTTTTATCTGCCCATTGTTTCTGTCAAGAAGAATCCGCAAGGAAAGATGTACACTGGGCTGGGGGTGATCACCAAAGGCTCCGTCATTGAGGTCAACGTGTCTGAGCTGGGCCTTGTAACCCCTTCCGGAAAAGTGGTGTGGGCCAAGTATGCCCAGGTGACGAACAATCCAGAGAATGATGGCTGCATCAACGCTCTTCTGTTGGTGTAAGGGGTGTGTGGGATATGAGGCATGACTCTGGCCCACGGTGTGTCGCAGAGATAAAGCGTGCATGACTTGTACGTATGCCGTTCCCTGGCGGTGTGGTTGTACGGTGTGTCTCCATCGTCTTCTTCCGTAGGGAAGTCACTTGTTCTACGATGATGGGGGTGAGGTGGTGGGTGGGGGGGGTTTTGC
The DNA here is from genome assembly GCA_020509355.1 of Blechomonas ayalai. Lineage (NCBI taxonomy): Eukaryota > Euglenozoa > Kinetoplastea > Trypanosomatida > Trypanosomatidae > Blechomonas > Blechomonas ayalai. Next base: position 18,014 of record JAIZPF010000062.1, on the reverse strand, counting down.
AAGTGGTATTGGATGGCGGTAAAGAAGAGAATGGTGTAATCGATACGTTTAAGTTGAGGACAGATGGGAGACTACATGGGGAAGGGGATGACGGAAGGTAGTCGTGGATGGGTGAGGCGCTGCCACATTCCAAAGTACCATGTAGGTGGTGTTGCATCGAGTCTCGTGTGGGAAGGGGGAGGTGCTAGGAGGAGGTGTACAGTGTACAGGCGTCTGTGTTCTTTCCCTCAGCATGCACTTGAGAGCCTATACACATATTTGTACGTGTGCAAAACGTGCAAGTAAGGAAGCACTTACACAGGACGTACTTGGTGTCTCGTTTTGGTTTTACTGTGGCCATGCGGGCCGTAGTTGTCGCTCACCTCCTCGTACTCATTTCATCGTTCCAAATCGGTGCACATACGGTGATGCTGCTCATAGAAGGTTGTGCGGAGCAATGTATGCTTATCATCTCTTGCGGCATGCTTTCACCTCCCACCTCGACTCTCGTTGTATTTTCGTCGCGCATGCAGAGGAAAGTGATAGCTCAGCTTTTGGTCTACAGAATTGAGTTTGATATAGCAGGGGTGAAGAGGGTGGTAGGCCACAGCGACGGTTCCCTGCGGCGATAGCTAACGTAGGGTTGCGAAGGAATACCAAGCTCTGGCTGTACAATTGTGTGCTGCATATCTTGTTCCGGCTCCCCTTGCTATTCCGGCGTTGGGTCTCTACATTAGCGCACGATGGGTGTCGCTATGGCCAAAACGGGCAGCACTGTCTCCCATGAACCCAGCGGCCGGTGTAGAAGTGACGCGTCCGTGCGTGTTCCCAGGCAGCAAGCAAAGGATCACCATGCCCAGCGAGACCTCGACTCGACTGCACGCCCGTCTTCCACAGCTGGGCGGAGGAAGCTGCCCGATCGCCACGATGCTAGGGACCTTTCCAGATTGTCCTCGTCTACGGTAAGGGGACCAGCTGGTCTTAGTGCAGTATCCTCCCCGAGCTGTAGCAACTTCAACATGGGGGACTCTTACTCACTAGACAGTGAGCGGCCCCGTCCCCGTAGTAGCGGGGGTGGGTCATCTCATCGGCGGCGCATGGACACGCAGTCATTTGAGCTTAAATGTTCTCCGCATGAATGCATGGACGAGTTCGCGCTCGCTTCGTCATGTAGTTTATCGAATAGACGCCGCGGTGGCACCCAAGGAGCGCAAATGCTTGGTGGCCAGCCGGGTGGCCGATCGTCTATACCAGGCTCTAGCGATGGTGAAACGTATGTCTTCACCTCACTTCGCCGGCCTGGGAAGATCGCCTGCTTCTCGTGCGGCGAGGTGCTCCCCTATAGCGCAAAGTTTTGCTCCTCTTGTGGTGCAACTGCACGCCATGATGACGGCGAAGAATGGACCCGTTCTATGACCCCATCCAGGTTCTCAGACAGCAGCTATTCACTGAACCGAGAGTCATCCATGAGCAGCGTGGCGAGGTGGTCGCCTACTGCTAGTAGCTCACCGCGCCATCGTCGGGTATACCGGCGCACAGTGAAGATCGCATCTAAATTTGGTCAGGGCCGTCTGGGGTCCGGCGCTAGTGGGACTGTGTACAAGGCGTTTGACGTCCAATCTGGCCAACAGCTTGCTGTGAAGGAAATAGCCATACATCATGAGGATGAAAAGACCATTGCGTCCATACGGAATGAGTTGCGTCACCTCTCCACACTGCGGCATCCGAATGTGGTGGAGTATCTAGGCTGCCAGATCAAACCATCGGAAGCGATGGAGGATTCCATGAATAGTATGAGCCTTCTCACATGCTCAATCCCTCACAACAAGGACAAGAAGTTCCGTGTGCTTATTTTGATGGAACGGCTAGAGTGTGGCTCTCTCGCCGACTTGACGGCGCAGTTTCCCTCTGGTATTCCCGTTGATACAGTGCGGGCATACATTACGCAACTCTTGGAGGGTGTTGCCTATGTTCACCGGTGTGGCATCACACACCGTGACATCAAGCCGGCGAACATACTTTTAGCTTCCGACGGGACCATAAAGTTGACGGATTTTGGATCGGCATCCGTTGGTCCCACTGGCGAACCGGTGGAGGGAGGACGGTTAGTGGGCACCCCTGCGTACATGCCTCCCGAGGCCTTGAGCAAGAGCGGGCCCTCGGGGAGGGAATGCTTGGCTGACGGGAAAGCGCATGATATATGGGCTGTGGGATGTGTTACCCACGAGCTGCTCACAGGTGTTGTCCCTTGGAGTCATCTCCGGCTTACTAACCCCTTTGCCTTGCTCATCAAGATACAAAATTCTACATTTCCTTTGGATGAGTTGCTTCCCCCCGTAGCGCGGAACTTCTGTAAGATGTGTCTTGAGAAAGATCCTTTTCAGCGTGCATCAGCTGGGGAGCTTCTCCGGCACCCGTTTCTCACGAACTCTTAACAGGAGCGAGAGAGCAATTTAACTGCATGAGCCCTAGTATTAAGCTTTTGTTTCCGATTGAGGGGCGACGGCTTTCTTCTTCCTTCCACCCGCGGATGTAGCAATGCACAATCAGCTGCCCGCCTGTGCGTAAGGCGGCGATACACATTTCATTTTTTTCTTTTAATTGTTGCGCTGTTTCCATTTTTGCTGATGTTCCGTTTTTGTTTTGTTTTTTTTCCCCGCTGAACAGAGGAGTGAGGTGGTGAGACGAGCCCTGCGTGAGTTGACGTAACTAACACCTGCACTCAGTACAACGCAGCTTTCTTGGTTGTGTTTGCTTTTTTTTTATTTTGTAGCAACTGGCTTAGTGTGACAGTCGATTGGCGACCATGATGCTGCTTTCTTTTCAATGATTTATTCGGAGTGGCTGCTGGCGGTGGTTAATGAGTTTTGTCGACCAAACATTTGAATTCGTATTGCCATATCGGTTTTATGCTAACAATAGGTGTAGCTTTCCATGGAGTGTTACAGTTACATTTCAAACCTTTTGCCCCTCAAAAGCTCGCTGCGATAACTGGAACAGCGCAGAAAGTTATAATGAGGATTGCTGTGGAGTTACACACAAAGAGATGTATTTGCGCAGCTTCTACGCAGCGCGATGCCCACCCGTGCAAAATGGTAAATACAGGATGTTGCAATCCGTTGCTGATTTGAAGAAATAGGGTGGCCCGGGGACTTCCACCACTCCCCTTTGTAATTGGAGCAGCAGCGGGCGATACGGAGCGGTGACAGCTGCGACCAATACATTTCCTGCGTTTTTGCTGCTGTTATGAAGAGCCTTGATTGGATACTATGCGCACTAATCCGTTGGTGTGTTGTCATTCCTTTCATGTGCCATGCCATGTTGTGCTTCAATGCATCCTGTGGTAAGACTGTTTGTCAATACAACGACCTTGTCATTTGTGGGCGCATAGGTACTCTTGAAGTAAAGTTGTCTGAGCAACTCCGCATACTGTTACAACAATGTGTTTTATCCATAATACTGGACTTTATTATTTGTATTCTGGAGGACGCGTGGGTGCATGCGTGTGGATGGCCGAAGTTTTTCTTTGTATATTCATCTATTCCCTTCGCACATGGTGGCCTTTGCAAGCACTTTCGTTTTGTTTTCTGTGGGTATGGTGGGTGAAGTGAGTGTTGTCTACATTGTTGACATGATGTATATCCTGTTTCCCCTCTTTCAAATGAATTCTTGCCACTATGTTGCTGTGTCGTGTGCATTCGGTCGGGTGTTGTGGCACTTCTGTTATCTTTATTTATCCCGCTTTATGCCCTGCAGACGAGTGGTGGGGCAGGCAAATATGTAGTTGACTCACGGTGTGGTGGGCTTGTTAATGCCGCGAGGCTGCGCTCACGCATGACGTTGCTGTGGTGGCCTGACCACCTCCCCCCCCTTCTGGGTGCGAAGCTTCCCAGTTGACTGGCTGCAATCTACACGGCATCATGCCTATACATCGCAGGGCTCCTTAAGGAGTTGTAGGTGCTCTCTTCACCCTTTAAGCTACCTCCTTCGCGGTGCTTCCCCACTTGAAAGGCAAGGGATGGGGTGAAGGACCATGGATTTAGGCGACTGCGAAGGGGCTGCTCACTGTTGCCACTGATAACGATTACAAGCCAAAAGAAGAAGCAAATGCAATGGAGAAATGGTGTAGTACTTTCCTTTGTGCCCTTTTCCCCCATCTGAGGAGGAGGAAGAGAGCAAGAGGTGTACCGTTCTGAATAATTAGGCGCACAAGTACAGAATATGCCCCCCCCCCCTTTTCTGAGACGCAGCACGTCATGGTGTGTCTCTTTCTCTGTGTGTGTGTGTGTGTGCTTCGCTGTTGAATGGTACTTGCAGAATGGCGTTGAACATGCCATGGCTGTTATTAGCTGCTCCAACGGCTTTTCCCCCTAACCCCCCTCCACGCAACGATACGTGCTGCTCCACTAACCCACTAGGCTGATTGTCCTGGCGCTTGATGAAAACCATGTGCACTCACTAGTGGTGTGGCGCGCTACGAGTATCGACTTCTGTGTAACTCTGTCGTTGAGCGTGGTGTTCTGTGCATACAATAAAGGTGGATGCTTAAAAGTAATTGTACCGAACTCACTCTTTGAAAATAAGCTGGGCGGCACTCTCTGCGCGTGCTGTTTTATTCTCAGACTTCACCGCAGATTACGCGGGGGGGGGGTTGCACTTCCTCTTTCCCATGCCATTGACGCTCTTTCTCTACCTTCTTGTTGCCGTTCCTCGATTCTCCGCCGCCTTTTTTCCCTGGGAGCTAGGTTGGGATAGCCGCAGGGACGACGACTACCCTCCTTGGTTCACACTGCTTGGCCGTGCTCTCACACACATCTCTTCGTGTTCCTGGCACCTGCTCTACAGTCCACCTACCGAGGTATCAGGCGGGCTCTTCGATGGCCTACCGTGAGAAGACTGTGTACAATGCCTTGCCAAAGTTGCCTGGCTTCAACTTCCCGGAACTGAACGAAGCTGCCACTCATGGACGTCGTAACTACTGCTTGTTGTCGGAGGATGGAACACGCACGGTGCTGGATGCTCCGCTGGCGACCTCTGGGGAAGGGATGGCCGCCGCCGGACAGGGACTTACGAAAGGCTGCGGCATTCCCGGACGGACCATTCTCGACCGTTTCCCTGAGTGGAAGACATTGGATGACAAGGTTTTGCGCTTCTTCGGGTACTACATGGAGCAGGTAGACAACAGTACCGTGGAGGAGTGGCGCGTGCGCAAGGTCAAGATACATTTTTTTCTTTCAGATGGCACCCTGGCGATCACGGAAACGCCTGCCGTTCCCAACAGCGGCCTGCAGAAAGGGACTATCGTGTCCCGCTTTAAGCCGGATGACCTTGATGTGTTCAGCTTTACTGTCGGCGGGTCTTTCATATGCCGGGGTATCACCTACGAAGTGGTGGACTGCGATGCGGCCACTCGTGAGTTCTGTGATCGCCTGGTGATGCCGCAGCCAGAACCTGTGGGGTACCCGCTAGATGCGTTTGAGGCCAAGGCAACGAAGGTCCCGAAGGCCATGGACGAACAGCACATCGCCATGCGGAGGGCTGTCGAGCAGCAGGCGGCGACCCTTGCGGGAACGCACGCTAGCCTTCTCGCGCCTGAGGAGCGGACGAGAGCGCGTGACTTCTTTGAACACGACCAGCAGGTGCTGCGCTTCTACGCAACGTGGGACAAGCGGCAGTACCGCCTTCACTACTACCTGGCGGACAATACTATCGCAATAATGTTCGACCCCGCGGCGAATGATGGCCGTGATCGGTGTGGCGTGTTCGTGCGTCGCTGCAGGATTCCACGGGAGGCACGGGCAATTCTCCTACAGACAGAGACGCTCAATCGACCACAAGGGACTTTGACCGAGTATATCACGGCGGATGATCTGCGGACCGGCGAGACGGTGGATATCTTCACTCGCCCCTTTTATATCTACGATTGCGACCCGTGGACGCGCTCATACTTTGCAGCTCGAGGGGTTACAATGGATGTATTCCCCAAACCAACAACCGAGCACGACCTGGCATTGCTCAAGAAGCAGCACCCAAGGCTGGCGAAGGAGGTAAGCGCAGCAAGCGACGGCAGGCAATACGGCGCATCGACTATTATCATGAGTGATACAGTGCTGCCTAAGGACCCTCTTAAACTCACACGTTTCGCACAGGATGTGTTTCGCTTCGCCGCCCGCCTCGTGGACCCGAAGCCTGTAGATGCGATGCGGAGGTTTCTGTTTTGCTACTACTTAGCCGATGACACCGTGTCCTTGTACGAGATTCGAGTCTCCAACAGCGGGCATCTAGGCGGGAAAATGTTTGCCCGATCTTCTGTGGCTCACCTCAGTGACCCTAGCAAGGTGTTTGTCGGCGCCGTCATCTCTCTCGCCGGGTCCAAGTACATTTTGGAGGAGATGGATGAACGCACGCGCGGCTATGTCGAGGCAGGTATGCCGATCACGGATGAAATGTACTTCCACATCCGTGACCTTATTGCCAAGGCTCAGCAGGGCATCCTCCAACGCTTCTCTCGTGTGACGGATGCCTTCCGCCATTACGCCTCCTCCAGTTCCAAGGGTTTGACCCGCGCTAATGTTGGGGAGGTCTTTACGGATAACGGTATCCGCCTTACCTCGGATGAGCTGGACAACGTCATGTCACGTGTGGACAGCGATGGTGACGGCTGGGTATCGCTCGCCGACTTCACCGAGAACTTGCTCGGCCAGCAGTTCATGTCATCTTTCCAGCCAAGAGGTACTGGCGGGAGCAGGGTAGCCCCTGGTCCCATAAAAAGTGCTGCCGCCCTCGCTCACCGTGCTAATGCGGCGCAGGCGGCTGATTCAGCACTTAGGCAACTCCTCTCACATATGGAAGCGCGGCGCACACTGCTTGCCCACGCCATACGAAGTGCCGCGGATGAGTCCTACGATGGTAACCTTGGTATGCAGGACTTGCATGACTGTCTAACGCAGCGGCTGAAGGTCAGCATGCCTGACGATGAGATGGCGGCCCTGATGTACAAATTCTACTATACCCCTGGCGTGGCAAACTGGGCCGCACGTCGTCTGCCTGTAAGTGAGGTACGGCGGCTCATCTCCTTATGAGAGGGCGAAGGGCTTCCTCTCACAGCGGCCTGTCGCTCCTAGCCGTGATGCTTTCCCCGCCGCGGGGAAGCGTTCGGGGGATCAGCTTCAGTGTACCCGTTGTACCAGCACTGGCGGTGGGCTTATCTAGCTGAGGTTACTGCCGTAGCCTAGCCTCTCTGTCGAGGGGGGTGGTACAGGTGCCTCGTCAGCGGTGGGGGTTGGAGGATCGTTTCGTCTTTTTTTATTCTCCGTGGACCTGTCTGTGGTTGGAAGGGGCGCGGTGTGGGGGATATGTATAGATGTGCCTTTTGTACGTAGAGGTGAGCATGCGCCGCACGCAACGGTGATGGCAAATCTGGGAACAAGCCCTGGGAGGCGCGTGGTTGCTGCTGGGTGTACTAGAGCGTATTATCCACCTCTCTTTATATGGTTACTCTGTTATGGTGATTTATTCGTGTCGGCTAATAATAGTTAGCGATAAAGCTCTACTGGCATGGCCAGCTGGGGTAAGTGTGCTGCTGGTGGCTCGGAGAAGCAGGAGGCCGGCAAGAGTGTAGAGGACCTTAAGGCCACGACAGGCCTAAAGCTGGAGTATGCGAAGGAGTGCTTTGAGAGGTTCGGTGGCTTTGCCGGCGCGTTGGCCTCCTTTGCGCAGTCCTTCACGGCGCTCGGCGATGAGGTATTCGAGGACCGGAGTAAGGCCAAAAGTAACGTGATCTCTATCAATACACAGCTGCGGGCTATCTACTCCAAGGCACGGGAGCTAAAGGCTCAGTCTGGCAAGACGGACCAGGAGGTATGGCGGGCGTATCAGTCCTCTACGACGCCGACGACAGAGGCGAAGCCGGTTTCTGGCGGCGCTGTGTTTGGTTCCGGTTTTATGTTTGGCGGTGTATCATCAACGGAGGCGACGAAGCCGTTTGCCACCGGACCGGCGACCAGCGGTTTTGCATCACCAGTTTTCAGTACACCATCCGCAGCCTTGTCATTCGGCTTTGGCCAAAGCTCACCGGCGTCGGCATGTGCACCTGCTGCATTTGCTTTTTCAGACAAGCCTTCAGGCGCGGCATCCCCATCTCCCGAGGCTGATGGCTCACCTGAACCCAAGGCGGCAGAGCGACAGCCCGTGACGTACTGTGAACCTACCCATTTCACTGGCCCATACTTTGACATGCCGCTCTTCTGGGAGGAGGAGGTCGTGGGGCGTGCCCCACTGCTGAACCTCAATGAAGGGTTTCTTGAGGCCAACAAGGATGAGTTGCGCTCTCGCTTACTGCCATGGGTCGACAAATCCAATTTTTACCGCCGGCCGATCCGCTACGTGAAGATAGAAGACGAGGATGAGGATGTGGTGCGTGTTATTATCAAAGATGCCGATCGCACCTTTTTCCATCCCGATCATCGAAGCAAGATGGTGGCCTTTTTGCATGCTCTGTACCACGAGTTTAACGCTTACGGACAGGCGATGAGCTACCTGGCGGGTCTGTGCATGCTTGTCCTGTCTGAGGATGAGACGGCGGCGGTTATGCGCTTTGTCGCCACGACATACATCAAGGGCCACTGGGCAGCAGAGGCAGTGGGCTTTGCGACGAGCGCGTGGGTGGTGGAGCACTTTATGCAAAACTCCTTTCCCGACGTGGCAGCCCATCTGCAGTCGCTTAACTTCTGGCCTGACACGTATCTTCAGAAAATCCTCACCGGTTTGTGTGTGCATGTGCTCCGTTTTCAGGACCTCTTTGAGTTCCTTGATGCCTTTATGGAGGGCGGACTACAGTACCTTATCCGCTTCTGTTTAGCAGTTGTTGAGCATTTCCGGAGCAACCTACTGGCTATCAAGTCGTCCTCGGAAGCAAATCAGCTGTATGAAATTATGCGTCTCGACTCCCGCTCGGCGGACGCCAGTGATATACGGGCTATTCTTGCCCGGGCCCCCTTGATGGACCTCGGGGAGGACGGCAGTAACATTGATATCATCCGCTCCCAGGTGTTCGAGAAGAAAGTGCAGCCACGACTGAAGAAAGCCCCGAAGACAGACACTTTTGAGCCGTGCGCAGTCTGTAACGAAAGACGACCTAAGTGGTGGAGCGAGGATCTTGGCGCTGTGTGCGACGCCTGTAAGGAGGCTAACCCCGAGGAAGAGTTTGAGAAGTACTAACATATGAGAAGAATGGGAATCCGCCATTAGCGAGCCTGGCGCCCTTTCCCTGTAACAGCATGTGCTAATAAAATGAAAACAATGTGTGGGTAGGCTTTCACCTACGCAAGTACAATGCTTCCCTACATCAAGCAGTGCCCTGTTTTATTTTTGAAGTTGATATTACTCCTTCTGGTCTTTAATTGGTAACGCAGTGGACATGTGTCTGACGTTGCAGAGGGTCGTGGGCAGGCGGTGCAGCGGTCCCTGTGTGCTCCACACACGGCGAAAGGGAGGTGGTTGTAGACTTGCTACAGCTGCGGGGAGTATATTTAGATATGATCTTGCCCATGGCAAAGCTGTGCGCCATGCGATAGGTGCGTGGGGAGATAGCGTTTGTGTTTCTCAGCTTCTGCTTCACCTGCTGGCTGGGCTTTGCTATCGACGAGAGGGAAAAGGGCTCTCTGAGGAACCGTGGTGAACGGGATAGCATCGCTGACCTGTGAATCGTTTTTTTTTTCTTCAGTTGCTGCTGTTGCTGTCATCGTCCCTCTTGGTGGTATGTCCTAGGAAAGGTATAGCACTTCTGCTTGCTCTTTCACCTAGCCTTTTGGCGGAGCTTCTGTCACTACGGACTATTTGTTACCTGTGAGGATTACAACACAGCCTGTGTGGAGCGTTCGACGGTACCGTCGCTCCCACACCATTCAATGACGGCGCTACTATGCGACCGCCTTGCCGCCGAGGACCCCAGCTTGATGTACGTTTCCTTCGAGTTTATTCCCCCTCGCACAGAAACGGCCGAGGCGTCCCTCATGGAGCGCCTTCCTCTGTTTGCTAAGCAGTCGCCTGTCTTCTTTGATATGACCTGGGGGGCCGGTGGCCGTACGAGCGACACCACCTTGCGCTTATGCAAGTACCTGCAGTCCACCTACCCTGACATTCCTGTAAACATGCACATTACGTGCACGAACATGGCCCAGGGCCTTGTACGGGAGGCGCTCGACTTTGCACGCGAACACAACATCCGTAACCTCGTTGCCCTGCGCGGTGATCCCCCAAATGGGGAGGAGTGGACCGCCAGTGAGGAGGGTTTCACGTGCGCGTTGGACCTTGTCAGGTACATTCGCGCGCACTACGGCGACTACTTCTGCATCACTGTTGCAGGTTATCCTGAGGGCCATCCGGGGAAGATCGACCCCACGCAGGGAAAGATTACAGAAGCGGAGTTCGCCAATGAGCTGTCATACTTGAAGGCGAAGGTGGATGCTGGAGCGGACCTCATCATCACGCAGCTGTTTTATGATGCCTCGTTGTTCATCAATTTCGTCAAGAAGTGTCGCGAGGTTGGCATTACCGTCCCGATTCTTCCCGGTATATTGCCTGTGACGGCGTACCCAAGTCTGATGCGGATGGTAAACCTGTGTAAGACGTACATTCCCCCCGAGATGAAGGAAGCGGTGGAAGCTCTAAAGGACGACACGGAGGCCCTCAAAGCATACGGCGTCAAGCAGGCGGTTCAGATGGTGAAGGAGATTGTGGCAGCGGATATTGGAGTTCATCACATTCACTTGTATACGATTAACAATCAGGCGCAGACGTTTCGGGTGCTCAAGGAATTGAATCTTCTACAGTAGTGAGGGAAAGGTGACGTAGTACACATTATGAGGAGCATCTGGAGCGGGACTGGTGACTGGTTTGCCCAGCGTCCGCACACATGCACGGCATGATGGCGGTGCTACCAGTAATGGTGGGTGTGCAGGATACCGGTGATGGCTCACAACGCACGAGGGCTGGTCGGCTGCGGTAACCAAGAGGAGGGGTGCACCAGCATACGCACAACATGGAGGCGCGATGCACCTCGCCTTTGCCGACCTTCCCCTGCTTTTTTTTTGTTTTGTAGTTTAGACGGTGTTACATGATCGTTGAGTATGTGGTGGCCCGCTCCTGCAACTCGCTTGCAACTGAGGGACTTGCATCATGTGTTGCAGGCTTTCTACGCCATGACGACTGACTGACGCGGGGGTGTTTGGATGTTGGCACATCTAGGTGCGGGTACGCCGTCTTCTGTGGAGCGGAGCGCTTCAACCACCAGACTGCATGTGGATGTCGGCAGGGAGTACCGTATGCGTGCAATCTATTCATATCTCCATTACCTACCCCTTGTTCTCAGAGCAAGAAAAATCGCCTGCCTCTGCATCTGTATTGCTGCAGCATCTGCGACAGCCGGTGCAGATGAAACAGCCAGGCGCTCCCTCAAAGGAGAAGCACACCGTGGCGCATCCACGTGATCGCCGAGTACGACAGTTGGAGAAGCTTGAGAAGCGTGCGAGCCGCATTGCCGCACAGAAGGGGAAACTAAAGGGAGAGAACCAGCACAAACTAGTGCGCTTCTTCTGGTTTCGTGAGCAGTGTATTGCACTGGGGTATACATCACAACCTGTCCCACGAGAGGAGGTGCTGCTTCTTACCCAACTGTATATTGATCGCAATGCCACGGAACTGGCGCAGCTCAAGGCCCAGCGTAACCCGCCCAGTGGACGCATCAGGCAGCTGGAGGCGCTGAGGGTAATGGAGATGGACGCCTTTCGCTCCGCCAAGGGCATCACCGTCCCAAAGATGGAGGAGGCTGATGGTGTGGAGATACTGACTCAAATCTGGGATGGCAGCGGGGACACCGTCGTGGTGGTGCCAGGTAGCCAGGCGACATTGACAGATGTGCGCTGTGGAAAGGTCAACGCAGAACGTCTGGCTTCACTGAACGCGAGACTGAAACCGATCGAAGCTGTGCGCACAGATGCGGCACCTATTCTCCCGGCACGTTCCCAGCGGTTCGCTGCAAAAGCCCCAGCCACCAAGCGCGTTTCGGTGAAGAAGATGGATAATAGGCTGGAGGCTGTAGTGGAGCGTAGTAAAGCATCTGCGCACCGTAAACAGCAAGATCAACTCAAGAAGAAGCGCCAGGCGGCACTTGCCGGTCGCCGTGGGGCAAACTAAAGATTCTGTCAACAATAATTGGTAACGGGGGCCGCTGGCCTGGTTCACCGTCTTTTGGGGGGGGGGGGCACGGGGCTGCCCAGCGCACGAGGGCCAAAACCCGCCGCGACCGCCTGCAACTTCCCCTGCGCCACCAAACCGGAACGCCCCACCGCCCACTGCGCATCGAGCGGAACGTGATCCCCCTCCTTTGTTTCTAACCACTAATAACCCAAACCGTCATGTACGGTCGTTTGGTCTAGTGGTATGATTCCTGTTTTGGGTACAGGAGGTCACGGGTTCAATTCCCGTAACGACCCTTTTTCTTCCGCTCTTCATAAGAAAAGGCTGTTCCATTTTCCTTCTGCGAAAAAGAAGGACCCACCCGGGTTTGAACCGGGGACCATTCGGACTGCAGCCGAATGCTCTACCACTGAGCTATGAATCCGACGAAACAGTGTGCTGCACAGATTATATACCATCTAAAATTATTGCGTCGTAAACTGCGACTTCCTGTCGCCGGTCAATCGCCCGGTGAC
>JAIZPF010000061.1:90645-105718 GCA_020509355.1 Blechomonas ayalai | reverse complement strand
AGGAGCTGCAATACAAGTGAGAGTAACACCGATGAGGGTCAACCCAAGGGACACTAAACACCGCAGGTGGGGGAGGAAGAGACTCAGGGGGACGTACGAAATACCCGCTCGAGCCTTACCTAGAGCGAGAGCTGAGGTCGTAGGGTAGGAGGGTGTGGCACGTGCAGATTAAACGCACACGGAAAAAAAACAACAACTTTAGTGCCCCAGTGGTAGGTGCTACCCTGTCCACATGCATTCATTGCGCATGAAGCCAAAGATGCACGACTCACCCCTCCCGTTGTGATGCAAGTCCCGTTCCGCAGGCCACACATAAACCTATATCACTGAGCATTTTTGGCATACGCTCCGTGAATGATTACAGTGGCAGTGATTCACCAGAAGGAAAGTAGAACGTGATAACGAAGCGAACCGGTCCCCCCCCCTTCACACACCATCACAAGAGATATACACGGCTGGAATAGGCAGGGGTTCTATGAAATGCTCACAAGGGTCGCATCTGGGGACATAGTATATCACCACACGCGCCACCAGCCTTTCGACAGTCCCAGGGTGCATTGTTTAAACAAAGAGCCCACATTTAATGATACAAACCGCACGCACCAGAAGGCGCCAGCAACATCGACACACCAACCAAGGACGTCGTACCCATTATCGAATCTTGTGGTTCGAATCACACGTCGTAAACATTGGTGTTTGGAGGAGTGGAGATAAGCTGAAATGGTGGCCCTTCTGTTTTGAAACAACATTGAGAACACACAGCTGTTCACCAAGAACGGTAAGCCCTTACATCAGAATCATTACGAGAAAGGACGTCACACAACAATAAAAGGTAAGAGGAGAGCTGCGCACCCGCAACTCAAAGAAACTAAAGCCGAAAAGACGCAATTGAATGGTCGCACCCAACTGTCGGGTGCACTCTCACACCCCATCACTACGCTGATGCACGGGAGTAACCTTTCAGGATACCCTACGCTCTTAGACGAAACACTTACCACACGAGTTTGCTCGCGGTACCGTCTTCACACGAACAGCAAGTGCCGGGTGGCAATTACTCCTCTACTAGGATATGGCACAGACAGGTGGAACCTAGCAGCTCTCACCAGCAACGTTCATTCTGTTATCCATCATTAGCCTCACGCAGTACAACGTATGGCACGCCTACCACGAGAACCGTTCCGTGCTCCTGCATCTGGTCGTCATCTACCTCACATGTCCGCTGGCCACCAATGTTTTTGTCTCCAAAGTACATTTTGAGTCACCCCCCGCCCCGTTAAAAGTAGGATTCAGCGGCCTTTATGAAATACAAGCGCAGGTATAAACACACACCCACTGAAACTGGCCACCTCACCGCGGTGCGGGGGTGCAGTACCCTGTCACGGGGGAAGCCCAGCGCCAGCACTACTCCCGGTCCAACATGCCTGGGGAACAGGGTAGCGCGTGTGCAGATTCAACACACGCTGAAGAAGAAAACGCCAATTCAAGACAAAAACGAACAGTAACTTCGTACGACACGCCAACAGGATTCGGTGAACGAAGTGCAAATAAACACACACACACACACACACACACACACACACACACGCTGTCGAACGCAACCGCATGGCACCCACCATATAGAGCCGGATGGCAGGAAAGAGAACCGAAGGGAATGGCATTGAACGCAAAGCAAAACGCACCAAAAGGGAGTTGCAATTGTTTTAAAAAAAACAGCGAGCTAATGATAGGATGTGCATGGGGGAGTGAAGAAAGAGCAAAGGAGCGGACCCCACCCGCCCCATTTCTCCACGATGCCTTCATTCCAAGCCTCATCACTTCACTGCTTCTATAGACTTTCTGAACATCTGTGGTGCCCTGAGAGGCAAAGACCTCTTAGTAATTAACGAAAACAAAGAGAGGAGTCGCGTCTACCGCTAGACAGCCAAGGATGGCACAATAATTTGCTCGGTGAGGGGCGTTGCGCAGAGTCGTAGGAGGACAGACACTGTAAAATAAAATCAGCGGTTAGCTTGGCTTCTTGAGGTTCCAAGAAAGGCTCCAGCTCCATCGCAAGGTTGCGTGTGGGGGTGTGGCGGTAGCGCTCCTCATAAATAAAGCGCCCTTTATGATCTATAAATCGATGAATATAACGTGGGGGGACTGGGTGGCCGGGCTGCTGCAGTTCACCCCTTCTTCGTCCATCATAAAAGTCGTTGAACTTAGTGCGCAGTGCGGTAATCTCCCGAGGCAAGGGTCCGAGTAACTGCATCATCATTGCCAGATGCTCGATGTCCATCTCGCGTTCGTTCCTTGTTATTCGTTTGGGGTCCATAAGAAATTCGCCCGTGAGTAACTCAAACACCATGCACCCCACATTCCACACATCCGTTTGGCACGTCAAATCCAAACCCAAAAGTACCTCCGGTGCACGATATTCGCGAGTCTGAATGAGTGTCCCGTGAATATTGCGAACCACTCCCGCTCGCTCTACCGGAAACTCCCTGCGGTTGGCCAGACATGCCAGCAAAGGGATATCAGGACTGTCTACACCCCGCCCATACTGGCTGGATCCTGGCTCCAACACCACGGAGAGACCAAAATCCGCGAGACAAACGAGATGCTTTGACTCTCCCCACGCTGTGCACCGCTTCACCTCTTCGAAAGAAACCATGTTCCGGCAGCTCTGATTCCGCTGGCAGAAAGACTCCATGATAGACAACACTTTGGGGTCCGGGACGGCGCAGAGTACATTTTCTGGCTTTATATCAGTGTGCATAACGTTTATACGGCCTAGCGCGCGAAGGGCTAGAAGCAAAGAATAAATAATATCCTTTATCATCGTCACTTCGACAGCCGTACGACGTCTCTTGCACGCCTTCATCTGTTCCACCACCGCCAGCAGGTTGGAACCACGTAGGGGCATCACCATACACTTGTGACGGCCGTATGTGCCCGCTACTTCAAAGTAGTCGATCAGGCTAGCTACTGGGATACCCGAGCCCAGCTTGGAGGCGAGGTACCGAAGAAGACAAATCTCGTATTTAGTGCTTTCGGCAACTGCAGGATGGCACTTGGCAACCTTGACAGCGACAAAGGGGTGTCGTGACCTGCGGCCATCAATGCTGTGGCGCGTGTCGTAAGCGAGCCACACCGTACTGAATTCACCCCATCCCAGCTTTTGGATGATGATGTACCGAGAGTGCAAAATCTTGCCAGCCGCTACAGACAGGTAGCCACCTTCCTTGTAAGCCCTTTTGCTCTCTGCACTGCAGTTACGCCAGTTTTCTACGAAACAACGGAGAGCATCACACACGATGGCACGATTAAGATGTGCGGGTGTTGCCAGCATACGAGCCACGTGGAAGTGCTCAAGAAAATGTGGCTGCTGAGCATCACGGAGCAGTGGGTCAGAATGAATGTCGCGGTCACCCTGCCGTTTGGAAACGCCTTCCTCATACACGACGGACTTGCAGTCCCCCTCTACCTGGGGGGAGATAATTTTAGTGGTTATGGTACGCTCAGCGGCCCGCCGCGAAGAAGGTGCCACGGCCACATCTGCTTTGGGGCGTGGGTCAGTGATACGCGAGATGCTCTGTGCGCGCTGGCACTCCTTTGCGGTGGAACCCCTCTCACTGGGTTTACAGGAGTGTTGCTGCGAATAACTGGGAGTATGTTGAAGCAACCTCACTGGAGTTTGCCATGAGGACACAGAGGAGTCTGCTGAAGTCTTACTGGGAGCACAGGACATAACAGCCCTTGGCACGAACTTGTTCGCTTGAAGCGTCGGGCTACCCCTACTTGCCGCAGAGCCCCTTGAATGCGAATACGCTGTGCTCCTAGAGGTCGGCGGCCCGGGTGTGCGCTCATAGGAGCTCACGCGGGCCATCGTGTACACTAGAGGGGGAGTCACACGGGCCACGCCACTAGTGCATGCCTCTCCATTACATGCTATGCGATGGTACGCCAAACTATCAATGACCCCGTACATCGCCGGACATTCACGGGCTCGCGGAGAACCGCATATGCGAGCAGTGTCACAGGTACTCTCTCGCATGCAACGCTGCTTTCCCAGAGTATTACTCGCTACCGAACCCTCCCCATCACGGCACCCTGGGGTTACGACCCGTCCGCTTCGGAATGTTTTCACAGCTGATGGTGCGGTCCTATCCGCTGCAGGGGCTCCACGCAGCATGCCCGCAGTACAGCCAAAAGTTTCCTGAAACCGGGGCGATTCCCGCACTTGGGCCTGCGCCTCCGGCGGCTGTGCCATGAGCACTGGCCTAGATGGTGAACTGTAGACCCCAAGATCTGTGGCCATTCGACGAAAGGACTTGGGAGAGTCACTGTTTCCCAATAGTGCATCATTGAAGTTCGCACGCGGAGTACAAGATGAACGAGGAGGGGCTGCTGCTTCCTTCCTATATCCGAACGGTGGAGCAGCTATGCCTTCTGTCCGAGGTGATAATGCAGCCTGAACCATCGCTGGACTGACGGAGGTAACGACTTGAGATGCGGCTGATTGATGCTTCCTGTGTGTGGTGCATTCATATCTGTGGTAACCGGCGCGCTGCGACACACCACAAGAGCAATCAGTGGGCGACGGTAACGCCGGCCCAGGTGAGGAAAAAAAGTGCATTTTTGCGCAGTAACGCGGTGCTCTTGTGTGATGCCCAATGTAAAGCGAAATAGAAACAATACGAGAGGGTATCTAAGAACAGAGGCTTACCCTATTGTGGGCGTTGGGTTCTGCAAAGCCAACAAAAGGAGGTGCACAGTTATTGCTCTGGGGGTAGCCCCGCTATGTCTTAACAAGTACCACTGGATGCAAAACCTGTAAGCAATACCACCACCTGCAACATGAGTAGACCATAGGCAAGCAAAAAGGCATAAATGGTGAAGGACTAGGCACAGTGAAACCAAAGCCCATGCTTCACTGCCACCGATAAAGTTGTATGCATTTCCTCACCAGCCTGCTGCATTCGTATACTGCGTAACTTTCGCATTTCTGTTTGCAGCACCAATACGTCGTAGCACCGAAAAAAAAAAAAGTTACCTCTTAGCTGCTAGCAAATCGCTGGAGTCTCAAAGACAAACTTGTACTTACACATGGAAGGCTCCTCAATATGTGTGAGCTGGTGTCTTGATCCACAGACAATTTGCACTTCAGTCGACCGAGTAGCTCCGTTCCAGCAGCGATCCCCATTCGTGTAGAGCATCAGACTATAATCAAAGGCTTCCTTTGACCAACTAGAGTATGTATTATCCGCAAACGATTTCCACCTGCCAATTGTAGTGCCACTGGTGCTGCCACGGTCCAGCTGCATGGTATGGTTAAACGGGCAAAGTTGGTATGTGTACTCCTGATGATCCAATGAAAAGCATTCTCGGTCCAGCGTTCGCAAAAGATCCTCAGTGCCAAAAGTGGTGGACAGCATCTTCTTAGTACTCTGAACCGTTTCGTTACATGACCTGATATTTTCCTTGTGACGCTCAACCTTCTCGCGCGCCTCCATCGCCTCAGGCAGAACAAATCCTGTGCCATCATCGGGGGGCGTTTCTGGCACATCAACACCCACATGACCGCTGTTTACACAGACATACTGGCACTGCAGTTTCTCGTGGCCACAAGAAAACTCATACCTAACCTTCTTCTGCAAGGCATCTTCGCTAGTGAGTCCATTGCCGTCCCCCTCAGCAATGGTGGGCTCCATCCTTTCACACTCACAATACCCAGAGGCAGTCGAAGGCACGACTTCATTGCATTCCTTGTCGTTGGACGACTCCCGAGGTCCTGACGGCTGGCACTGACCTGTTTGACGCCATGAAATACACACTGGCCGTAAATCCACACGGTCATCCGTTTTTGCATTATCTCCTTCTTTCTTTCTTTCCCACTCAAGGTACACGGCTTTCCTCTTGTTCTTTTCGTCCTCCTCCACCTTCTCAGCTTGGCTCTTCTTTTCCTCCAACCTTGGCAGTTCGGCTATTAGCTCATCAAGCTCCTTCTCAAGACGAGGAAGCTCTTTTGCACGTAGTCTTCTACGCTCCAAAGCAAAAGACTTCATCTTAGCCTTAGTCTTCTCCGCCTCCAGTCGCATGGCTTCGTCGTCAGCCTTCCGTCGTCCCATTTCCTCTGCAGCCTTTACACAAGTATTGAGACAGCTAGTTAATCCGCTAATTTCATCCGATCCGTCACAGCAGTCACAAATACCGTCATCGACACTTGAATGAGGAATTTCCATCTCAAATAGGCCGTTGGGTCTGCACTTAAACATCCATTTTTCCGGTAGATCTAGAACCTTGCCACCCATCACAACTTGGCACGCAGATGTACCTGGTTCGTCACTACCGTCAAGGCAATCGCAATAGTTGTCATTGACTTTGGAATACGGTATCTCTTTCCGTTGATCGAGACACCTAAATGTACCTGAACCTTCAGCAATCTTAAAGTACTCCAGGTGAACATTCTGGACGCCCGATGGGTCACATATCACCAACGGCAAAGATAAGAATGCCAGAACAGCCACGGAAAACATGTTGCCAATCACAAACGTGAGGTCCCTAAAAACTCCTATTATGTAAGAGTGACAAAAAAAATCCTCTATTAAGCGATTAGCAACCAAAGCGAGAGTGAATACATAGCTCTCCCCACCAGGAGAAGCAGATCGAGCAACCAAAAATAGGACACGCCAGTAATGCAGAGCAGTTTGCTCATCATCAGCTGTCTTAAATACATACATACTGCCAGTTGTGCAACAACGTATGAAGAAACTTGACAGTTCGTATAAGCATGTATGTGTATACTCCATAATACACACATGTGTGCTTAATATATGTATATATATGTTTGTTGCCCACTACTCTCTGCTGGTGTGAGACAGCATATGCACCTTTCACCAATCACCAGTTAAGAGCAATGTCAGCACACACCGCTTTACAACTATTATATCGATAATAGGAAGGATATGAGCAACCGACCACAAAAACAGCAAAACCGGGAAAAGGCCCGTCATTGTGACATCTCCTTTGCATCCACAGGCAGCATGTAAAGCAACATAAATCAAGAAAACAAAAGAACGATACTGGAAAACTGTCTGGCTCCACTCGTTTCTCCGTCGCACTACTGTCTTTCGTGAAAAGCATTGTCAGCAATACCAGTAAGCACACTCCAAACACATACGAAGAACCAGCAAACGATAATGTATCAGACGCAAAAGGGAAACCCAAAATATACGCTATAATGCCTAGCACTGAGCTTCACTACCAATGGATGAAATACTGGAATTAAAAGCATATGTATCCAGCTCATCTAAAAGGGGCGTCATGCTTTCTGTCGAAACAGGAGTGTCGCTTCCTTTGGCGCCTTGCAGCGTCCTCAGTAATGATTCGTCAGCCACCACCTGCGGTATACCAGATTGGCGGACATAATCCCGCACTGTATTTCTCCATAGCTCAGTCGTGGGTGAGAGCAAGGCCAAGGGAGAAGTAAGATTAAGAGATAGTTCTGGACCCGAAGCATTGCGAGCTGCTTCGACAGTCGCCACTATGTGCTGCGCCTCTTCCTCCAGCTCAGAAGCAATTTGCTGCGGGTTATGTAACTCAATCGATTTAGTCGATGTCATCATACGCCGATCCTGCGGATGTATTCCTTGGCAATGATCATCTGTACATGCAGCATTATTACATGTCACCTGATGGTAACGAAAGGCTTGCTCCAGACGACCGTCTGTATACAAAGTTTTGAAGAAAGGAATGTAGTTTCCCTGGTATCGCACAGTGACTTTGTTGCCGTACCGAGCAAAAAAGACAGAATCCTTCACCCTTCTAATTATTTCAGCACGGGGTACATTCTCCTTCATTAGCACCTCAACAAGTCGCTGACAAAAGTTCTGTCTGTGACGAACTGGTCCAACTTCATGCAGGTGCAACTGGTTACAAGCAAATTCCTGATAGCACTTGTGATCCGCAAGATGAAGATTACAAAAAGCACCCTTTGGGTCACGCGCAATCCTTCGTTGAGATGGGCATTGCGGGCCACGAATACCGCTCTGGAAGTCCAATAGAACAAGAAGCTTCTCACAGATAGCTTGCTTCTCCAATAATAGCCTTCCAGAAAAGTCACTGGAAATGAGATCTCTGGAACATTGAGCAAACTTGGCCGCTTCAGAAGATGGCTCCACTTGATCCAAATATACTTTCTGTATTGTGTCATACGATTTAAGCCATGTTGCAGCCTCACCCTCCGTTCCGCTCTGTACGAAGAGATGTATGATGGTTACCAACAGACCGACAGTAGGCTCAAATATATCTGCAACCTTTGCGGCACTGTAAGAAATAACGTTCCCTAAAATGGGTACACCACCTTCATCCACGCGCGAGAGGTATGAGCGAAAATCTAATCCCATATCGAGAACCTGTAATGTTTCACTGGAATAAATCGATAGCACTGGTTTCCTTGCCCGAGACATGGTATAGCAGCTTGATAAATCCCCAAAGAAGAATGATTACAAATGACAAAAAAAAAATCAGCAGCACAAAAAGACTTTCTAGATTGTGAAAGTTACACAACGCAAACGTAAAACAACTTATTGTGTGGGAGAGAAAAGAGTAACAACATAAATTTAACTCCATTCCAGCAGGCATGACATTGATTTTACATCCGTAAAAAAAGAACGGTAAGAACAAAACTTTTTTTATCAATACTTCCACAAACTAGCAACTGCTCCCTGGTCAACCATCATCCTCGACGAGCTCCCTCGACACTTGACATCTCCTCTCGTAACCGTTTCGACAAGGAGTGGATGTCGTTCTGGAAAATGGAACCGTTCAGCAGAACAGCGTCCATTGGTGATTCACCAACACCCACCAATTGGTCCAAATAATCTTGCATTGCCTTTTTGAGATCATCTAGCGCTTGCAGAGAAGAATCCATTTCTCTGTGTATACGAGGAAAGGAAAAGAAAAAGTGAAATTAAAAAACACTCAACGATCATTATCGCAAGCCAAGCGAAATATTACGGTTTGCTTTTCTCTAGCATAGACTTGGACCACTCAGACAGGGAAACTTCAGTTGCCCGTAATGTAAAAGGTAAATAGCATGATAAGGTTAAGTATTACGTTGATTCATCGAAAAGACGTAAAAGCCTTGTAACATGGAGAACAGCTACAAGTCTTTGAAAACAGAAGCTCATGCTTCACAAGTACACTCTGACATCATTAGTGTAGGGCTCAGGCCTCAATGAGTAAATAATATGACTATACCATCCTATCATCAGAGCTGCCAAGAATTTTATTACAATCACCGTAACCAACACAGCACAGCACCAAAAAGAATATGGTACGACAGTATCCACAGACACTGTATCATCTAGAAAGGGGCATTGTGACGTCGCACCACTACCTAGCTGCTACTCAGATAATTTCGTCACGGACCCAATAGATAACAAAAGAGCACAAGCTGCCGCATATTTACGCCCAGCGGCGGATGTAGAAGTTACTCGTCTATGATATGTTAATACTCATCGTACGTTACAAAATATGTAGCCACATGACGTAGAACTGCCCACCCCTCGCACAACCCAGTAAATAGCTTTGTAAATGCTGACGGCCCTTCAATAACCACAGAGTTGGAAAGCGAAAGAGATGCAAAGCGGTATAAAACAGGATTACCAACAGGCGTTGAACTTCCGCTAAGCAAGTTGAGCCACAGCGCGGTCCAAAACGCTCCACGATCCAAAAGCTTGAACCTTGTTGTCGGAACCTAGATTTCCTGTAGAACGA
This sequence comes from Blechomonas ayalai, assembly GCA_020509355.1. NCBI lineage: Eukaryota > Euglenozoa > Kinetoplastea > Trypanosomatida > Trypanosomatidae > Blechomonas > Blechomonas ayalai. Next base: position 95,959 of record JAIZPF010000061.1, on the reverse strand, counting down.
AGAATTTCATGAGAGCGGCGCAAAAGCCGGTATGAACCTTCTGTCTTCCTTGGTTTTCGGAAAGGAAACGAGAGAGTGGGATGGCGTCAAAGATGCTGGCACATGGGTTCAACACGGCTCTCCGGAACTCGGGCCGCGTTCCCACCAGAGGCGCGCCGGCTAGACCACCGACGCCCTCCTTTCAGTTGAAGTTTTGGGTTTTCAGACTTGCGAAACATTAACTTGTTTAATTGCCGTCTTCATCCCTCCGAGAATCTCGCGGGGGATCGCGCCAATTTGGGGGATGGCGGGAGGGTTTTTCGAAACAAAATGATAGCCCCAAGCGAGCCGTACAGGCCGAGCTTCCCAAAGTTCATGGTGTGCGTTTACGTCCGCGCCGACCACCAACGGGCCTGTGGACAGGCTCATTGATTTCAAATCATCCGGTGTGATCCTAGCCCTTGGTGGGCAGTATCCGGATGTTAGCGTTAAGGTAACGCCCTCGCGGAGCGCTAACGTGACGGAAATGTGCTCTGCTTTGCTGATCGCTGGATTCACGTATGCAGCCAATTCCATCGCGCACAAGTATTGACATCCCACGCCGTGGGGGGTGCGCGCGGATCCCTCGTGATGGAATCCAGGAAAAGAAAAAGAAAGGCACTCTTCGCCTCCAAAGCGGGTTTCCGACAGAAGACAGAAGGCAATGTTCCCCTCGTGCAACATCCGGGAGAGGGCCAGCCTTTTGGGCTGCGTCAGCCCTCCTGCATTCCACTGCGCACCGCGAAGAATGGGTCCAGGGTTCCTGTTCGATATCCCCGCTCAGGAGCAAGCGAAGTCGCTGGGTAGCGGGTGTGTAGCACGTCTGCACGTGCGGGGGAGCTGCCTTTGATCCAAGCGTGCTCCAGAGCGCCGGTGAATAGGTTTGCTCTTTCTCTGGTAGCCGCCAGCCCCAGTCCGTTAGGACCGGGGGTAGTGCTGTGGCTTGACTTCCCCCGCGACGGGGCACTTGACCCTGGCAAGCCACGGTGAGGGGGCCGGCATCACCAGGGGCTCCATCAATGTGATGATGTGTACCTCTTTGGACTCGCAGCTTCTTTGGCTGGCATGGTATTGTTCAGGGAGATCTTTTTTTTTTTTTTGGATTAGAGGGCGTAAGAGCAGGCGACACTGCATATTAACAGATGTAGTAATGTTACTTCGTAACGGATGGATCTTTGTAAATGTAAGAAGTGTTGGTTAATGAATGTTTTCGTTTGTTATGAGGGTCGACACATCATCATACTGCTTTAAATTGCTTGATTAGTACGATTGTAATGGGGTCTTTGTACCGCGTTGCGAATTACCACGTTGTTGTTTTTTTTAGTGATTCAAAAAATGCATTCATTATGAAGATATGCTTTCTTTATGCTGTGGCTGTTTGCCAAGGGTGCGTGAACCGCCTTTTCTTCAACTCAAGCAGATATTGCGTAATAATGCGCAGAGTGTTAGTTTGTTTTGCTGATGTGCAGCTTGAGGATTTTTTTTTTTATTCTCTGCTGAATTGCATCTATGGCTCTAAACACATTTAGAGATGGTAAAACTGCCTCCATTGGCGTACACCCGCTTATTGTATACGACAGTAAAAGGGCCTTATTATATTTTTTTTTGCGATGTGAGCAGGCCGTGGATATCGACAATCACTTTCATGCCTGTTGGATTATGTTGGAGGTGTACCAGCTTTTAGTTGCAAAGCTCCGGCAACAGTATACCACAATAACGTTTTTCAAGTATCGCTGCGTTGAGCTGAATCTCATAGTATCTATCTTTTCCTTAGAGCACGTAGTGGATCTTGTTGCCATACAATCACAAACTTTTGTCATACTTATCATTACGTTTTGCACTTATCCCTTATCTTCTGTGCGGCAGCTAAAAGTTTCCTGCCTTTTCATTTTAGTTAAGGCTAACCATCTGATAATGGATACAATGCCTAAACCAGATAATATGATGACCACAGCGAATTTGTCTTTTTTCTAGTATTATCGTCTTGTTTCTACAAATAGGGTTGCTTTCATTGTATGACTTTTTTGCTGTGGCGGCATATTATGCAGAGGTAGCGTATGTGGCCAAAGTGTATTGCATGTACGTTCAACCAACTGAATGATTCCTGTAAGCGCACTACCAGTAAATATCTTTTTTATTATCTTTATTACACAACATGCACTTGCTCTTGGGGATGTAATGGTATGAGGGCATATAAGCATTAAGCTGGTAATAAGTCTTCTGCGTATTTGTGATGTCTCACTAAAACTGTACATACCTTTCTGTTATCCAGTGTGGCTGAACCAGCACGTGACACCCTGATATCTGTCTCTTCAGTCGTTGCTATTTGTATGGCTCGTGCGGTAATTCCGTTTTCCCACTACCTTTTTTTTTTTATCCTCCTGCTGTACAGTGATGTTTATACTCTTTTACACGTACTTGGACTTGTTGCATCCAAATGTGGATCGAATAGAATGGGAAATTGTCAGCGCATGTTGTTTTTCCGTCTGCAGTCTTAATCCTGATGCGTGTATGTGCCTATTGATTTTTTTTTTCTCTTCTTACGTTGTTACCCACATCTGACTGTGTTGAGGCGATTGAGAGAGTAGAAAGATAGTCTTTACACGCTCTCAGCATTATACCTATTATTGAGATTATGCCGTTTTGAGTTATTCGCTCGTCGTTGGTTCATCAGGGGTATGCGACATCTGGTCGTTATTCATTATTCCTGCTATAATGAGTTGTATATTGCCCATGTATTCACGTGCATGTTTTATTTAGCATTGTTGGTTTGACAGGAGTGGCCTACCTCTTCCTTTTTTGTGTGAAAATCCTTCATCCTTCTTTTATTTCTTTCACTTCTTTAGTTGATGTTTTTTCGATACTGTTGCTTTTTTTTGTAAGCATCATGTAGTGGTTCCCCTTAACTGATACCACAAAGGGTATAGGACTCAGCGCTTCCCTTTATACTTGCCTCATGTTTTCCTTTCAGTAAGTATTATATTGGATGACATTTTTTTGTGTCCCCATGAAGCACTTGACTTTCGTTTTCAGTAAAAAGCGCTAGTGCTATCATGATCTTTCTGAACACCTTCCAGGTGTCTTTCTAGATTGTGAAGCAGCATATCCGAGCCTTTCATCTGATGTGTCCCTAAACTTCAACTGACTCAAATGAACGCTAGAGTATGTAGTTTTGTCTGTGTGTTTTTTTTCGCGAATCTTTCCGTGTTTTTAGGATAAGGTGGAGGTGATTTATAGAGCCGTTCTGTGACGTCTTCTGAGGAATCTTTCTCATAATAAATGATTCGTGAGCGAGTTACCATTCCTATTAATGCCTTTGTGATGTTTCGTTGTCGCTAGGATACTTGGTTGTATTTTTGTCTTATCGTATGCCTGTTCTTGCCGCTATGCAAGGGGAATAGTGGTGGTGTAGGTAGGAAGAAAGCACTGTGGAGTTGAGATTCTTAATGAATGCTGATTATACTTTTTGTTATTATTTACTTGCCTTTTTTTTGTGGCGTGAGGTGTATAGTTGTGAAGGTGTGCAAAGTGGCATCACATTCTACTTTAGTGGCCGATTTTGGTTTTCCTTCTGATTACAGTACCTTGGATGACTTCAGTTATTCTTGATACACCGATTGACGGTACGTATGAACCATCCGAGTCCGAGATTCTTGAGTATGGCAAATGGCTTGGCATGAATATGCCGGAGGATTCCGCCTTTTTATGGATTGCACGTGATGGGCTAAAGGCCCCTCTTCCTCAGGATTGGAAGGCATGCAAAAGTGAGAAAGGGGACCTTTATTACTTCAACTTCAAGACGGGCAAGAGCATTTGGGATCACCCAATGGATGAACATTTTAAGGCCTTGTTTGCTGCTGAGAAAGCCAATCCCAGTCCACGGAGTGTGGCAGCTGGGACAACAGCGAAGACATTGCCAAAGGCATCGCCTAGTAGTTCGTCCAAGGAGTTACATACTAAGCATAGACATGAGAATGGCAATGATGGCGGCTCAAGTAAGAATAAAAAGAAAGCAGGAGCCACAGCCTCCAGCGGCTCTTCATCGAAGATACAAGCGTTGAAATCACTCAAGTTAAGGAGAGAGCTTCCAGATGAGCTGAGGATTGATTTCCCTTCGAGTAGTTCTGTTCAGACGCCTACTACATTGCTGAAATCATCGTTACCGTTGACAGGTTCCGATAGCGATGCTTCAGCCGATAAACCATCTCCATCTGTGGAAAAGAGTGACCGAGTGGGTAGTTCCAGTGGAAGTGGGGAGAACGCTGTATCAAAGTTAGCCTCACCTAGTTCTCATTCTATGAAGTTGCCTCCCACTAGTTCACTTGCGGTAAGTGGCACTGGGAAGGATCCTATCGCACAGGATGGTACTGAGGATTTTCAGCGCTTCCGAAATGACAAGGAACGGGAGTTACAGGGGCGTAAGAAGCGTCTTCAGGCGGAGATGGAGGAACACCTGACCCAGTACGCATCGAAATTGGCAGCGAAAGAGAAGGCTCTTTGCACGACGCTGGAAACGAAACACAAGGAGAAACTTGCAGAAGAACGATCCAAGGCAGAGAAGGAACTAGCCGACGCGCTTGCACAGCTTGAAGCGGATCTCGATTCCCACAAAGCTGCCGAGATGAGTCGCATACGCACCCATTACGAAGAACTCATTGCGGAAGAGAAACATAAAGTGGAATGTGAGTCAGCGAATCGGATTGGCATGTTGGTCCACACAGCCCAACTGGAGGACCAGGTACAAAGGGAGGCACTCGCTCAGGCAGCTGTGGAGGCGAAGTCGTGTGTTAGTGATTTGAATCAAGTGGCAGCTTCCTATCTGCAAGAGTTTGAAGCCGCGTGGAGCGCGTGTTGTGAAGACGTGAAAAAGGCGCAAAGTTCCTTCGTCCACTGCAGTGCCATGAGGAAGGAGGAGTTGTGCCGCGAGCTAGACCTTGAACTTGCTGCCGCGAAGGAACAGAGTATAAGGGCACTTGCAGTGGAGAGGCAGCGGCTGGAGGATGAACTGCGCGACCTTCGAGAGCGGCACAAGAGGGATTTGGCGTTGGCCAACTCCCAACACGAGAAAGAGATGGAGCAACTCTCCGAAAAATTTCAGACAGAAAGGGAGGAGGCGATGCAACAGCAGTCGGCTTTCAAGCAGGAAGCACTGCATGACGTCATCACTGCTCTTCGGGCGACACAACGGGAGGAGATAGAAGGCTTGAAAGTGGAGCTACGCAAGAATGCTGAGGCTGAGCTGCGTTCCATTTTGGGCGATATCACGAAGGAGAAGTGTGTCCCCAGTTCCACGCTA
>JAIZPF010000061.1:71864-90635 GCA_020509355.1 Blechomonas ayalai | reverse complement strand
GGAGATAGAAGGCTTGAAAGTGGAGCTACGCAAGAATGCTGAGGCTGAACTCCGTTCCATTTTGGGCGAGATCACGAAGGAGAAGTGTGTCCCCAGTTCCACGCTTCTGCCCGTTGGGGATGAGGGTGACAATAACCTCGTACTTAGGGAAGCTCTCAGCGACCCGGAGCCAAAGTTATCTTTGCCAGCTGCCGCAGAGCAGGGTGATGCGGCTGGGAGCGTCACGAATCCCAATCCTCCTCCCCTGAGCGACCTCCTATTGGAATCCAAGGACCAGGTTGCTAGTGGCTCGGATAATGGCGGCATGTATAATCTCATCCTCTCTAATGGTGACAATGTGCAGAGGGACATAAAAACCGTTATCACAGAGGCATTACGTGAGGTGTTCGCGGAGTCACCTTTTACGCTACCTTCGCCGCAGAGCGCTACAGACTTCTCTAATCTTCCTCGTGCGGAGGCGGCGCCGGTTTCCAAGATTGTGCAAGCAGTATCACCTGCAAGCCCAGCTTCTGGGAGCGGTACCCACAGGGAGGAGGGTCAACCATCCTCGTCTTTTCAAGGTGTGAATACCACCTTTTGTAACTTTCCCGACTCCTTTCAGGAGCAGCGGCATTTAGTAGCCAGTGAGCGGCAGCGGGTAGCGGACGGGCGACAGTTTGTTGAAAGTCAGCGGAAGAACTTGGAAGAACGTCGCCAGCAGTTGAGAAGCACCCGGCGCCAGTGGAAGGAGGATGTACTGGCTGCGAAACGAGAAGGGGTCAGGTCATCGTCGAAGCGGGGCCAATTGCTGAACAATGTGCGGCTGGCTCTGGAGGAGCAGTCGCGGGGATTAGAAAACGACGAGGACATTCTACGTGAATCGGAGAAATGGCTTCTATCCAAAGAGCAACGATTAGTGCATCTCGAGCAACAGATTACGGAGCTTCAGCGGCATCGCTGGCGTCACAGTTCCTCCGGAGTTGACTGCAGTGTCGATACCGCTGCACTGGTTACCGGCTACTTCAAGCTACCCCCTTATCTCTCAGAGCCCGGTCGCGCAGCTAAGCGGCTCTCGCTGTCTCGAGGATCCCTTGCGACACCACAGGCAACACCTGCGACGTCTCCCCTTTTCTCGAAAGCCCTAAACCGCATTGAGCGGCGGCTGGATGAGGTGACGTCGATGATCAACATGCAGCAACGAGGACAGAGTACACCTTCCCCAGGCGCCATGGTTGCAAGGAAGCACCGCCGTCTCTCGAGTAGTCAACCACTAATTGCATCAACACAGGGCCTCCATCGATCGTCTCAGAACCCAGCAAAGACGGATGCGAACGCATTTACTAGAGACCTACATCATATGGATCCGTGGCAGTCCGCTTGAGGTACGGTCTTGGTAGCACGGGGTGTGATGTCACGGTGGGGGCCAGGCCGATGGATCATGCCATGGCGTTGGGATTCCCGGTAGGATTGCTTTCGTGGCTGTACTGTTGCCAATTTATAGAGAGTCACTTCCGCGGACAGGATGGAGGTGTACAAGGATCGAAAGGGAACGATGAAGCAGATGGAGAGCTGCAGAATTTATGAAACGACGAGATGTTCAGGCGATTTGAGTGGCAGGGTGCAGTGTCTCTTTCCTTCTCCGTTCTGACTTTTAATCAGATGTATCCTCCTAACTGTAACACCCATCTTTCGATATACACACGATTACGGACTGACATATATAAACATCTACATTCTATACCATTACCTATGTATGTATACAAAATTTTTGTATGTATACATGGACATGCCTCTCAACAAATTCCGTGGAACCCTAAGCAAGGTGGAAATGTAGGCACTAGAATTAGAGAGACGGGGGGCAGGTGGATACAACAATGTTGGTAGGGCAGTAGTATGTGTTTGCCAGGTACGTGGCTGCTTATCCATCTCTTCCTCTACAGTTACCGTTTGGTTACCTGAATATATAGATGAAGAGAGTGGCCAATGGACCGCTTCTTCTCTCTTCATTTGCCGATCGGCTGGCGTTCCGCCGTCACCACGAAGAAGCGTGGGTGCCTCAGCCATGTATGTGGCCGCTGTGGTATGTGTGTCCACTACTTCGCGGGGGGCTCCTCTCTATGGCGTGAGTGATACAGTCGGTAACGGGAATCTCATCCCACCCGCTTTTCCGCCCGTGTTTCTCCTCGTTTGGCTGGAGACTGCGTGTTTTATTTATTTTTGGTAGAGCGGGGCTGTATCTTGTTGGTTGCTGTTGTTGCTTTGGTACGCCCATGCGGACTACCCACCACCGAATTTCTCTTTTTTCTTCGTGCCTTATTCCCCGTCCCTCATACAAACTCATAGCTGCTGGTGTATTCCCCCCTATCAGGTACCCCTGTGCACGTGTACACACCAGTGCACAGGGGAGGCTGTTTTTTTCTTTTGAAAAAAAGAGGCACAGTGAAGCATCCCGGGAATCTATATCAGCGGAACTTAATGTATCAACAACAACGTGAGAGGAAATTGACAGCTACCCACAGTACATCGTGTTGTGTAGAGTGACCAGTACTTTGGGGCCGAAATTATCTTGGTAGGCGTAGTATGCGTCGCTGGTGCGCAAGTTTGCTCCACGTTACTCGTTACGAAGCGAACCTGACATTACCGTTCTCCAGCTTGCCGGAGGCGTTTTGGACAGGCGGGGAGGGGGAGGGGGTCCATTTTTCTGCCCTATGTGAGTAGTTGGACCCTTCTCCTTTCTAAACATGATCCTCATGCGAAGATGAAATGCGCAACAAGAGTTTTACAACAGAGAGTTTGGCTGATGCAATAGCGCTCGACAACTGAATAATTACTGCACTACAGGCATGTTGATATGTACTTCTGTTTGTTTACCGCCAAACGTATGATGTACTTCGTTTTTCAGACTTACTAGAAGACAGTGGGTCTCGTGATTGAAGTTGCCGTCTCTTTCCTCTTTTCCTCTTTACAATGGTACGAGAGCGATCACTTCTTCTACAGAACGTGTGCTGAGTCGAACACAGCAGTAACCTCTCCGCATTACCATCACCTCATCATTTCGGCCGTAGCTGCAGCTTCCCGTATCTGTCCTCAAGGGCACACACCTACTGGAAGTTATCTTTTTGTTGTGTTCGGCTACTCACTGTCGTGAGGGGATACATTCATACACCCTTGTCATCATCGCCCGCCACCCCGTCCTGCGCGAAGTTTCATCTTTATCCAAAAGGGGCGTATTACCGATTGGAGGAGGACTCCCAACCCATCCGGTGGCCACCCCTGGAGAGGGTAGAAACACTGCAAAGGGAAAGGAACGCCCGTAACGAATCGGATTTGACAGGCACTACTCTGCGGGGTGTTAGTAGGTAGTGTCGCGTCTGTGAGAGTAGAGCAAATACGGCTGTGCTGCGCGATCAAAGGATACTCCGCATCACCTCACCGTTCCTATTGGCAATAAAGCATCCCTTAACTTCCATACGCACTGTGCGAAACATTATGAGTGGATTCGGAGGGATGTCTCAGGTAGACGGTGTGGGCCAAGGAAGTGTTTCAGGAAGGTATGTGACGGGCGATGTTGAGGTCGGTACTGGGACGATAACCAAACGACCGGCAGAGTCTCGGCTGGAGCCTCGCGGAGTACATAACCCCTGCAATTCATCAGGGCTGGAGTTACCTGATGAATTGCAGGCGAGGTGGCACGCTGTGCGTCGCTCGGTGGCAGCGCGTCGGGCGCTTGAGTGCATGCTGGCCTCGTATGCATGCAGGCCAGGGGACGCGGGAGGTTTTCCTTTGCCTACAGAATCGCAGTGCATGGTATGGCCGCGCACCTGAGTTTATTACCCCCAAAACCGTATTCTTTATATGTGTCCTGAGCGACCGGCGGGTCTATACTCATCTTCTCGCCCATTACTAGGGTGGGGTGGGGCAACCTATCCATCCGAAGGCGATCACCTCTTTCCTCACCGCTGTCCCATCAGGCGAGGATGCAATTCTTTTTGTATTGGTTCTCTTTCCTCCACCTTTTGGTTTCTCGTTCCATTTCTTTTAAGTCTACCCCTTTTTTTCTTTGTCTCCTGGCCGCTTTGGCTCTGTATATTGCGTCTTTTTAACTCATCTTTGCCGCATTGTTTGTTCTTTTTCTGGTAATACACTGGATACGCCTTCGATACAAACCTGGACGTCGAGCGCTCTGCGTTTATACAATTATCTTTCACTTTAGTGGAGCTACCTACCACACAGGGAGGCAGTACTCTATACCTGGCTACTCCTCCTCTCTTTTTTTCCTGTCCTCCCCACTCCGCCTCTCCTTTTCGCTTCTTGTGACCACGCAAACGGGGAGCCCGCCTCTTTTTTATCAAAGCCAATGGATACATTTCATAACGTATGGCCATGTAGACTTGCCCCGGCGCAAAGGCCCTCAATTGGAGGAGGGGACGTAGATCTCCCATTTTTGTGTCGCATATTCAATAAGGAGGTTAAAGAAGACGGGGAGGCGGAGTGAAAGGGGTAGGTATATACGATACGCATTCATAGAGATGAGAGTTGACGGCTTCCTTTAAATGAACAATATTCTCACTTTCCTCAAAGAAGGAATTTTGATTGGGGAATTCTCGCTCTGCGAGAAGTGGGCGAAGGGTATGCTGAGAGTTGTATTGCCATACAGACGTACTCTCTTCTAGCTCTCTGCTGTTTTCGTTGTGTGTGTTTGGGACGAAAGGGGGATTGGTTTGCTTTCCTCAATGATAATACCTCTCTTGGGGTATAACAATGAAGTAGAGATAGCAGTGAATGACGCTGTGCACCCACTCAAGGTGTTCTCACCCCACACCTCCCCCCTTACAGCGCACGGACTTCACGTTATGCTGTTTGATTATGGCCACGCTGAGTGTGGGTGGACATTTTTTTGGCTTCATCAGAGGGGGGGAGCCTTTCGTCTTGTAGTTGTGTAGTTACTCACAGAGGACTTGCGCTACGCATTCATACCCTTTTCACTTACGTTTTTGTTCTCTTTTCGCTTACCCCTCGGCCCACTTCCCGCTAGAGCGAGAGAGATACCAACCAGACAGCTACTACGTGATGTAGTACTCAACTTCAAACCTTGTCATAACATGGATGAAAGCAATGACTTTTATGGAAGACAAAGTGCGGAACCATGGCTTGTCCTTTGGTATGGCACCTTCCCCATGGTACTGTTGTAATATGCCTACATATCTCTTTTCCTGTACCCCACTCTCCATGCCATGTAGCAGTGAGCAATTACTTGTGGCAACTACACCGCATAGCCGTTACCTTTTCGTATTTATACACTTCAACTCCTGCATGCCTCTTTTATTCCTTTGTTTATGTGCTTTTGGTTGCATTTTGATATCTTATTGGCCTTGTATCCTATTTTGTTCATCACTTCTTCCCTTTTTCCCTATCCCGTTGCTGATGCTGGGGTGGACCATGGCGTCACGTGTTGTGTGTAGCATTGGTGAAGTTACCGTAGGCACTGAAAAGCGTATGAGTGTCTTCTTCCGCGTGCGGTTTTCGACTTGCCGCCTGTCACGAGGGGGCGTCGTGGGACTGGACGTCGGAGAAACGTCCATACCCACTAATCATCCCTTGGTGCTACCAAACGGTAGCGGCAGCAATAAAATCCACAAGCGAAGGGCACTAGCACCTCTGCCCACTGTCGAACAGCTCGGTATCCCGAGGATCTGCAGCGGTGTGTGGCAGTTTGGCCTGCCAATTCCACCACACCCATAATTCTGGTAAAGGGAACCGAATGGCTATTCTCAGACGGAGGGCTGTTGTCGCTCTTCGCTTGTTGCTTTTTTCTTGTTCTACATCTTTTGTGCAGCGGTCCACCTCAGAAAAGAAATACTCCTTCCTAGTTCGCGTGAGTGACATTTACCCCCATTACCTCATGGCACCCTCTGTCTGTGGGGTGAGGGGACGCGAGCCCTTTTTTGCGCGATCAACAGCGTGGAAGAGAAGGGCCTGAGAGAGGAGGGAGACGGAGGAAGGAGTGGGTAGTTCATGTTGCGTTTTCTTTTCCTCTTTCCTGCATGTATTGTGTTCGGCACTGCTCTTTTGTGTATTTCTTTGATTGAGGCGCGCCTCCCGCAGGTTGTAGGGCAACACGAGGAGTTTCTGTCGTTCTTTACTCCGCTCTCCGTATATGACCCTCTGTTTCCCTTTTCTGTTTGTGGTGTCGTTTTTGATGGTGACCGGATACACCGCTGCCCACTCCATCTCTTACCACACAAACCTTTTTATATGTACTTCCATATCCTCGTTTCGGTGGTGAATGCTTTGCTCCGCTTGTTACACGACCTGGGGATCTCCTCGTGGGGGACGTAATGACCATCATTTTCTTATGGTGCGGCCACCTTCGCGTTTCAATCAAACCTCGTTAATGAGAGACTCACGCGTACGATAAGGATACGAAGAAAGAGAGAAAAGGACATGGCACCGCTAACTTGTGGAAATCGCAAGGGGCCCTTTGGGGGTGGGGAAACGCTATGTGGGACTAAGCAATATGTTGGACGGTGAAGAGGATGAAGAGTAAAGACATGACTCGTTCACTTACTTCCCATCAATGCATAACCCACCTCTGTATCTGATTTTATTCTCTACCCAAAATGAAATTTGTAGAGTATACCGTATACTGCCTTTTCTCTAACTTCTCAAATACAACCCGCTCCATATTATATCTTCTCTTTGATGACGGTGAACCTCGTGCCTTGTGAACTGGCAATGCTACGGTCGGACGGATTGGGCATGGAAATCATCTCCTCACGGAAAGGGTGCGGCTTTATGGCGCTAATTACCGAGGGGTTGAACGTGTAGATGTGCGAAACGTTCTGTGTTCACTCATTCGCCTGCCTGGCGGAGGTAGGCTCCTCCTCATCAAAGGAGAACTGCAACAAACGGAAGGGAATATCCAATATATGGGAGATACGACCCCTCACAGAAAAATCTAGTTGAGGGGTTGAGCCCGTCTTTGCTCTGCCTTGTTTCTTTTTTTAGATTGACCGATGCTGTATTACACTGGGTGCTGAGTTGAAATGAGTTTCCGTAACGTGCGGAAAGGGCGCCCCTTTTTGTCTTTTTTTCCTTTCGTGATTCCCCTTACCACTGTATTTCGCCCCGTATCACTGAGGGAGGCTAGAGAGTAAACAGACTGGATGGGTGAAGCGCTTGGTCTGTCGCTTTGGGCTGTGTGAGAGGCATCACGGTGGTTTTTTGTCGGTTGTGCCAGACCTGAGGAGGGGGACTACTTACCCCTGGGTTGCTGCTCTTCACATGGTATCCGTGTGGCGGTTTTTGAAAGATTCGTTTCCTCTAACTGGTTATTTATCTTTTTCCCCTCCTTTATTACCATTTTTCGTAGTACATTTGGAAGTGGCCATAGGGTCCCGAAAAGGGCGATTGGCTTTTGGCCCCTTTTCCTTCCTTTAACTTCCTACTTGGCTCTTATTATTTTGTAAAGTAAAGGGTGAGACGGCCTCCTAACAGGCCCTTTTTTTTTTGTTCGGTCGACTCTTTTGCCCAGTGGAAGCTCTTTTCTTGTTGAATCAAACCTTTAAATATTGCAAGTTTCCTATACACTCAACGACACATCTCACCTCGAGGCAGACAAACGAGCAATCCAAGGAAACTGGAGTGCACGAGCCAACTGATAAAGTCATCTCGATTAGAATTCGTCACGGCCCCCTCCCCCACGTCTTTGCGTTCTCCGCTTAGCGGAGATAAACAGTATACACAAAAAGGGCCGCCAGTTGTTCTGCATTGGCGCCCAGGAGCAAGCTCTTTTCCCCAATCCCGGCGAGAAGCCCTTCTTTCGCTTGGAAACGGAGCATCATGCCGCACACCTTCCTAGGCGCACTGGCCGTGGGGCACTCGCAGCGACGGCAGCCATCAGCACCCTCACTTGAAGTTCAGCAGAAAGCTTCCTATGAAAGAGCGCAGCCGGGATGTCTGTTGAACGATCGTGGTGTAGGGCCATGTGCGGAGCTGACGGCACCACTGGAGCATTCTATCCAGCGCTATGTCGGTAGGGTTGTAATAAGTAGCAAATGTGATGTGTCGGAGACGTCGCCGGAAGTTTCTTCCGCCAACTCAAGTCGTTCTGGTAGACGTCAGTTGTCATCAAGCGAATCGAGTAACGAGGCGGACAGCACTGTGGGTATATCTTCACGAAATCTGCTACGCGAGGAGTCTCTGCGTGTTCTTCGTAGTGCCTCGCAGCGGGACGGCGCAGCAAGCGATCGCCACAGCTTCGCCGCGCTTTTCCATCCGTCAATGGTGGCCTCACAGCGCCCCCAGCGCGTGTCGGAAGCAGCCGCTCAGGACAGCTTCATCGCTGCCCCAGATGGCCGTTGCATTCCTGCGTCCCCGGGCACTCTGGTGATACGCACGAAGCAGACAGCAAGGCAGAGCAACAGCTGTAAGATGGGTAAACGGTTGCCTGCTTCACTGTCTCTATGCGACGGCGTCCACGGGGCGGTGGGTAGCGTCGGAAGCTACTACAGTTCTTGTGGTAACGGGAATGAGAGTGTGGAGCTTGCACCGTTTTGGACCGAGAGTCGCAGCTCGGCCACGACGACCGGCATCAGTCGTACTCCCCCCGGCAGGTACCACGACCGGAGCACCCCGGCGACGTGGGATGAGGATGTCACTGTGAAGGGTCGCCCTACGGGAGCGAGGCGAACCGTGGAGGGACTGCCCTGCAACTTGGAGGATCCCAGACAGCAGCACCAAAATGGGTCTGTTAACACAACGGTACATCCTCTGATACCACCGCCTCCCTCGCTGCCTGCTGAGAATGCATGCCATCGCATACAGTACCAGTCGTATCACGGAAAGCAGCTACAGCAGCAGGAGGAGGGGTCAATCCAGAACCGCTGTCCACAGCAAGACCAGCAGGTTATTCATCCATTACAGCAGATAGGAGCCCCCCACTCCCCCCGGATGACTTCCGTGACAGCATTTAGGCCACAGCCGCCTCCCATCTCTCCGCCACACGCGCGCCTCGGTGAGGAGCCCTACCCGTCTTACCGCCGTCGCTTCTATTCGGTGTCTACAGAAACCCGCAGCATGCGGTCGAAGGATGACGCTGCCTGTCTATCCTCATCGCAGAAAGATCAGGCAGCACCCGACGAGGCTGACCCTTCCAATGACCACTGCCCGAGCTGCGACGGAAGCTCCACGAACATCGAGACTAGCAAGTGGAGGAAGTACACATGCCAGCCACTGGTACTTGATGCACTGGACCCCAAGCTACTGCCCACAGCGCCGCATCAAGGTAGCACCCCAACTCCAGTGAGTGTGAGCAAGATTGAGGAAGTGGCTCAGTTGCCGGCTCTGTCGCAGGTGCGCCGTCCCACCCAACTGGTTCCCTCCGCATCGTCTCTATGGACGGGTATCACCCATCCGCTACCCTCAACGCCCGCCGCCCCGCCCAAGTCAGGACTCGCCCCGTTCCCCCGGAAGACCGCTATTGAGATGCTTTACGGTATTTCCAACCCTGCACTACTCATGAGGCCGGATATGAAGGAGCTGGCATACACTGTCCCGCCTTCATCCTATGTGCACGACCGACGCCATACCGTAGGGTATCCTGTTATGCTGTCTGGGGAGCCCTACGGCAGGTGCAGCTCGCGTGAGGCGACTTCGAAGCAGCCCCATAGTGGTGCCATGGAGGCCTCAGCCACCCATCCCGGGTTCCACTTTGCCTCTTTCGATTTCTCAGATTCGCGCCCCGACGGAGAGGAGGTGCCCACCCATCTGGATGCCTCTACCCCGTTATCGGAGGACGATGCGCTTTCTCGGCCTCGTACATTGAATTCTTTCAGGAGCCTCTCCGTTTGCCCACTCACGATGGGTCTCCCCGAGTTCATTAAGTTCAACTCCTCTGCAACGAACGATCCGGCCGCAGCTGGTGGGGCAGCAGGCCCACACTCGATTCGGAGTGGAGCGCTGCCTGATGAACTACAACGGGAGCAATGGCCCACAACGCCACCATCAGTTCATCCCGCTAGACTTACAGGCTGCCATGGGCTTGAGCCCGCTGCACCTGTGCAATCAGCACATGGCCTACGGCTGCCGTATCTCAAGGCCATCTGTGAGGCTGCCTTGGCGCGTGAATGCGGCTACGCCACGACTCTCACTGCTGTGAATGATGTCAAGCAGTAAAAAAACTGCACTGCTCACCCATGCGGTGCGCAGGACGGGGGAGGAAGGCAAGCAGACGAGGGGTGCTTGGGGTGAGCCATCGGTACGGTGCCTGCGCCGCGCTTCTCTCAGCGCTTCCACCAATACCCTTGCACCTCGTAAACCTCTCTTCTCCTCTCTTGTGCGTTACTTACTGTCCCCACGCTTTTCTCTTTTCCCACTCGCATCCATTTTTGTGCGCTGTGTGATGTAATTGTTCGATGTAGGGTTGTTGTTGCTGTTTCTTAATGCGGACATATCTCCATTGACATTGCCGAAGCAAAATAATAGAGGGGGTGTAGTATGCTTTAAAAAAGTAATGTGAGAGAGAGAGCGAGAGCCAATGACAAAAATCTACAGCACAAGCAGGCTGTGGGACTTCCTTCACCTCCCTTATTTTTCCTTTTCGTTGATGTGCATCCTGCTGAGTAAGGTCTAGCTAAATTCTTGTGTAATACGGGGAAGCGGGAGGTACCACACGGTTGGGTCTGTGGTAACTTTTATGTTTTGCGTTCCAGAAGGGCCAGCCAAGGCTGCATGGAGGGGGTTGATGTGGTTTGCAAAGGGCTGATAGAGGAAGAGATCCGTTCCCGTATGGAGCCATCTTCCATCATTCCCAGGGCGCCCAGCATTTTTTTTTTTAGCTTTGTTCGCCAATAAAGCACCAAAGAAGAGTGAGGTCGACCTCAATACACGCATTGCACACATTTTGTTTTTCTTTTCCTTTTTACTATCTGACGCCTGTGATGTCGAGTCCCTCTTTCTCGCACTTGTGCTTTTTCCGTTCGTGTGCCTTGTGGCATTGTTGGGCGTGGCGCCGCCCGAGACGAGCGGAAATAGCAATACGTGAATAAGTGAAACGACGCATGGAACACATGTATCACCTCTCTTCGGTTATGGTAACAAGCAAAGGATGAGAGCAACAAAATCTTTTTTTCTTTTTACTGACTACAAGCCCGCACGTAATGATCACTGGTACCCGTAACTACCACTACACGTGGAAAGGAGGATCTGTGGTTGGGTGTGTCCGTGAAGGCACAAGTGGCCCTTGCCGGTGTGTGTCTATCTCCCCTTGTCCCACTCGAAGCTTCTTTCCTTCCATGGAAGGAAAGAGGGTGAGAATTATTCGCAAAGACAAGTGGGGGAAGCGTACAACGCGTTACACCGTGTCGGGTAGTACAAAAGGCGAGGGGGGGAGGAAAGGGGAAAGATAGCAAGTTGACGGATTATGAAACCAAATGGAGGTCCAGGTGTTCTACGAGAACGAGGCGTGGATTTTGAAGCAATGAATCATCTTTTCTTTTAGAATACTTGATTTCTGTAGTCTTTTCTTCCTTTTCTTTGTGTATCTCGTTCTTTGATTCCATTATGTTTTTGTTGCTGTTTCCTGTCCCATTCACTTTTTAACCTTCCATGCGGGAATGCCCATACAGCGGGCTGTATATTTCTTTGACTGCATGGGATGGTGAGAGTGGTTTTCCACTTTTTTTCTTTCGTAGCTTACTGTTAGCGGTTTCAAGAAGCGGCAAGCGCAACACCAGATGCACAGATGTTTTTGCTGGAAGCTTTGTTTTCTTTTGCCCCACCCCCGCCCCTCCAACACACTTTATTGGCAGTCTTTCACTGCTTGATCTAGTTTCTTGTTTCATCTCCTTCCTGTGTTGTTAACCTACCACGGGTATTATCGAGGTTTTGCCGTACAACAGGTATGCTCAAATGCAGTTATTTTTTTTTCTCTTAGTGGTTGCCAGTGTTATGTTTCTCTCTTTCGCTTTCCTTATCTCAGACTTATGGATACGGGAGAGAAAAGATGAGAGAGAAAGCCACGGCGGAAATTGCAGGCACGGCAATTGCATCCTGCAGCTGCAAATGCTGCAGGATGTGAGACGTGACCTACCGTTACATGTAAAAATACGCCCACTGCTCGGGGTTGGTTGTTTTTTTTTTTAGAGTGCAGCTGGGACAGGGAGCTTCTGGATTTCTACTGGAAAAAAAACTCTGAACGACGAAATTCGTCTGGGGGTACCACATATTATTTATGCATTTGTCTGTAGCAATATCAACAACACAAAATAGGTGCATACGACCCTGCCGAGGGTGTAATCTTTTTCGGTCGATCTGATGATATGCCTTGTTCCCTTTCAGGTTCTACACCCTTCGCTTGGCTTTTCCTGCCCAGTTTTGTGTGGATTACTGGATGTTCAGCTTCTTTCCCCTCTTCGATCTGCGCGCTTTGTTTTCATATATTCGATGCTATACATTTTGTGTTGCCTGGTTATCTAGACAGCCCAATTAGTATTCTAGTCAAGAAGGAGTGCTAGCGTCTTTATCCTTTAGCGTAGATCTTCACTTTACCTTATCTTGCTTCTTCTGGGAACCCTGATCAAAGCTACTTCCGCGCTCCTATTATTAAGGTCTTGTTTCTAGATTAAGAAGAAATATAAGTATATATTTGTTGTAGATTTATTTTTGTGTGTCTCTCCTGGGTGTGTGTGTGTGTGTGTGTGGAAAAGTTGATCACTGTGGGTTAGCTTGCCTGGCACACTTCATTCTCCATCATTGTGGTGGTGTCCAACAGCTGCCCCTTTCCTTTACGTGATTGGGGTGGGAAGGGGGTCCCCCATTGGCAAGCGAACGCTCGCTGAGGAGGACGAGGACTGAGCAAAAGGGCAGGCGGAGGGTGCACGAAGACACAATCAGACTGGCACAGAGGGAGGAGGAGAGAAAAAGAGAGCGCCGGCTGCTAGTTCTCGCTGTCGTCCACTTTCTCATTTTGAGTGGGTCTTCAAACTTTTACCGGTGTATGTGAAGGAGCAGTGTGCGACATCATCTGTTTTTGTTCCGTCCGTGTTAGCGAGAACTATCTTCTCAGTCAACGCTTTTTGATTCGAGCGTGTTGTTGGCTGCCTGCGTGATAGTGTTTCAAAAGAAAAAAAGGAGAGGCCGTTTGTGATCAAGTTGTGTGCAGTCCTTAACACTTTTCCTTTTGAGTGAACTTTTGTGAATACGAATCATCACCACCCCTGTGTAAGTAAAGTATAGCATACATATATTTATATACATACACACCTTTTCCTTTGTTGGCTGAATTACTACGTTCATTGTATTCCAGCGCCACCCCCGAAAGAAAAAGGCAACATCAATACAAAAGGAAGTGTCTCTCTCATTCCCCACCACCACCTTCTCTCCCCAAAGCAACACTCAACTGAAAGGGTTGTGATAAGGGGGATACTCGGTCTGTTGCTCAACAGGTGAGCGATTGAACGACCACTCCTTTGCGCACCGATAGTGTGTTGTGCTTCCACAGTGTTTGTGCGCCCCTTTTTCTTCCAAGAGGAGGGAGGAGGTGAAGAGTCCGCTCTATCCCACCCGTGAGGCATTCTTATACATTACCCGAGTAACCCACGACAAAACCCTTTTACGCGAAGCGCTGGAAGCATTATTGCCGACGCTCATTACTCCACGAGCGACTACCTCATTTTGTGACAGCTTTTCGTGTTGTACCCTGATCCTGGGTTTTTTTTTTCGTGAGGGGGCACCTACGTACCTCTTATCGCCTGGTTCTCTCTATTTGAAGGTTCCAAATCTCCATTTGCTTTTTATCGTCCACCGTTGTCCGTACAAAACGCTGCAGAAAGGGTGTGTGAAGGCGTTGATATACACATCAAAATACACGCGAGCGGAACAAGTCTACCTCTCGTTATCACTCTCTTCCTTTCCACTACCCTTCTGCACTTTCTCAGGGAAGTGGACCAGCTAACCGTTGTACACCTCACATAGTACCCGGCAGAGGTGTGCAACTACTTCTACGCCCTGTGGTGGACCTTTTTTTTTCTGCCTTTCTCATTAGCTGCTTGTTTTCTTTTCCTGTTGCTGTTGACCTTCCTCTTTTTTTATTTTCTCCGTGACATATTCTTCTGCTTCCCATTCGGCGAACTAACTTCCTTTTCCCCCTTCACCTGTTGTTGTTTTTTTCACTTATTACTATCACCCTCTTTGCTTGGAGACGTACTCTAGTGATTGAGCAGTAATACACCTTTTCTTACCTCATCCGCTAGCTTCATTCCAGAGGGCGACCGTGTGGCTCCTACCTGTCTTTTCTTTTCTTTGTTCCCGTGCTTGTGTATCCCGTCCCGTTAGTGCCGTTCACGTCGTCATACAGATTACTTCCGTCACGGAATACTAAATTCAGACCGCCGCACCACATTTCTTTTAAATCAGGTGTTATACTTCCCTTGCTATCCCCTCCCCTTTATCCCATTAGGAGTGCGGAACACCCAGCTTGTGTGTATACCTTCCTACTCACGGAGAGAAGACCAGCCTGTGGGGCAGTCACCTTTTTGGCCAATCTCTTGCTCAGCTTCGTACCACCTCCCTCCCCCCAGCCCCGGCCACATAAATAAACAGGTGCTATAGGGGCGATAAGAGGTATAAGAATGATTTCTCCTTCTCAGTCAGAGCAACCACGCCGCATCCAGCCCAAACCTTTCCATGAGAGCGATATCAGCCATACCTTATGTGACCTGACGGCCTCATCACCTTCCCTGATCAAGAACCCCAAGAATTGGGTTCAGCCAATGCCTGCAACCCCGAAGACGATGCGTTGTACTTCCTTGCCATCGCTTAGTGGCCGGACGCGCGTCCCCGTGGCCGCGCCACAGGGATCAGAAAAGCACTGCCTTGCAGCGCCCGAGAGTTCGTTGGTGAATGTGGTCGGGCGTCATCGGTCACTTCCCGATATCTCAAAGAGAACTGCCCTGACCCCTGGGGCGACGCTAGCAGGACCGGCTGAAATGGAGCGTTGGGTATGCGGTGAGGCGATCCCCGAGCCCTCCACCATTTCCAGTGCAGACAGCACGGGACACGGCAGGCACACAGCAGCGGAACTGCCTCAGTCGCATCGTGGTCTTCCCGTTGCGATGCGTGTCATTGAGTCTGCGTGGCGATTAAGCTGCTCTGATTTTCTTAGTCCAGCGCTACCCTCCGCCTGCTCCTGCCACAGTGCAGAGCATCGGCCCTCGCCGTCAAGCGACCCAAGGGGTGCGTCTGCATTTCCGGCGGAGCATACGTCTATGAGCCACTACTTCAGCCCTCCCTCTCCGCACCAGCAGTCTGCTCTTCAGCTGCTAGGGGGAGGCGTCGGCGACAAGGGTGCGTTCCCGGCTGGTGGCGCGGTCAGCGCCACCGACTCTATCAGTCAGCCTACCCCATCTGAAGCAGCGTCGTTCTGTACCACGAGGAGCACTCTACGGCGGATGTCGACGTCGCGCGCGGACCGCGCTGGACGCCGCATCTCACCCCTATTTCTGCGCGATTTCTACGGAACTACTTCGGTTGCCTCTTCGCACAGCTCGGCTATCACTCGCGTTGCCTGCATGGCGCCGGAGTGTCTTCTCAACACTTGCACCTCTCCCTTTGCTTGCCCATCGGTTGCTTCCGACGCGGCGTCGCAAGATGTCCTCCCCCTTAGCAGTCCTGTGAACTCTGTCATTTCAACTCCCTCGATCGTGTCAGCTGTGGCTGCACAGACGGCACTCCAGATGGCACGGCTGCCTGCGACGTGTTCCGTACCATCCACCCGTCGAGGCAACGATTTCTCCCCGTCATCTTCATTTGCAGTGCCGTTTCTTGTGCCTGCGGCCCTCTCCGCCTCAGGAAGCGTCCAGCAGTCGTCCTCGTCGCACGGGCATGCATCACCGAGTTGTAGCTTGTACCGATGGAATTCTCACAGCCCGAGAATCCCTCACCCCCCGCCCGCATCCACCGCCAGCCCCAACAGCTGCGGTGCACCCGGCGGTGGGGTACCGAGGAGGAAATGCCGTGCCACCGGCCCGCAGCTGCCTCACGCCTCACCCGGCAAGCCAACGGTAGAGGAATGTGGAGTGGTATCCGAGAAGAGAGTGGATTCCGTTGCATCGCATGTCAACGGTTCACTACCCTGTAAGGAACCTGTCTCGTTGGGCGACTCACTGCTGGTTTCTCGTGATGACGCCCAATGGACGTATAGCTCACCGGTGAAAGTGCACGCCAACAGCACCTGCTCTCCAAAGCCGCCACCCTACAGAGGGCCACGTGAGACGCCAAAGGCGTTGACCCTGAAAGTCACCTCCACCCCCACAGTTGTTTCTGTGCCATCGCTGGCGTGTAAAGGGGCCGGTGGCGATCCGCTGGTCCCCGTCGAGGGCGTCGGTGACGGCTGGAGTGACCATGCTACCGCGGGTGAGCCTTCGGTCCCCCGGGAGGATATCGACCTTCACTCCTACTCCTCGCTACCGGCTGTTGCTGGACAGGAGACACAAAAACCGCCTGTGGCCGCCGCTATGGGGTTAGGGCCCGCGCGGGAGGACACAGACTTGCCGACACCCTCAGATCCAAAGTTCACCCCTCCTCCCGCTTCAAGGAACGATGCTGCGTACTCGCACTACCGTGAGGAAAGCAGTAGGGGGATAGCTGCGTGGATGGTGCCGCCGCTTCTTCTAGCAGAAGATGGTACCTCTTCCCCTCTGCAGCTACAGAGCGTCGTAGCCCGTAGCAGTCCCATTGCGAGATCGCCAAGCCGTGAGTCAGTGTTTCCTCTGTCCTCCTTGCTAACGGCGTCAACACAAACGTATCATGAGGGCAGCTCGGGCCACACTGGTCTCCAGCATAGCTTGTATGACAGCTAAGGCAGTTTTCATTATTTGAAGTGGACGAGCATGCGCGACTGTCAGTGCGATGGAGGCTGCCCTCCTCCCTTCGCCGTGTCTACCTTTTTACTACCACAACTCACATGGACCACGTTTGAGTGCTTTCTGGTTGTTGTTTTTTCTTCCAGATCTTGAACGTCAAAATGTTTTGAGGATATGTATAGTTTATCTGTGAAGCGGTGAAGTTCGTTATGTGTGTGTGTGTGTGTGTGTCGTATGAGGGTTCTTTTTATTCGCCCCTTCTTCATCTCTCGCCCTTTCTGCTTTAACCAGATCTTTTCGTTTTGTTTACCCGTTGCCCTTGTTTATTTTTCTTCCTCTGTTACTTCCCTACGTTGTGCGGCCCTATTGAAAATACAAACCGATGCAAGAGGCAAATAAAAAAAAAAAAAAAGTTAAAGACAATGATGATTTTACTGAAGCTCGGGATAAATGTTCAGTACAGGTGACCGAAGGAATGTTGTGGGCCCACGCATATAGATGTCGGTATGCACATGTACAACCTTTGAGCTAGTGTTATTAAGAATATCGCCGTCACCCATTTGTTCTTCCCACACACGAGGAGAGCCGGGAGATGAGGAGGGAGGCCCTTGATGTGCGCTACTTCTTAGTGTGGGTTTTGCATCGGGATTATTTTTTCTTGCCTCTCTCGGTATTAGCGCTTGAAGGGCGTGCGGCTGTGGCGTGTTGTGGACATGGGACTACGCACTCTTCGTCTTTGCCTTTGCCGTGGGATATCACATAAAAAGCGTAGTGAAAGAGAAAGGTGAGGGATGGGGCATGAAGACGGGAAACAAGTGAATGACATCTCTCATAGAACGTGTGTGGTGGGGTATGCCGTGACCCATAACAGTTTGTTACAATGCACGTAAGAACCTTTTGTACAACTGAGCATCCCTGAATGGTGCGGATGGAAATTGACCCGCCTAATTAGTGCGCGCTTGTGTTTGGTGATCGCGACTCTTTCATCATGCATGGGGTCTTTGCTGCAGCCGAGAACACACGAAGGGCGGCTATGTGTGACTGCTTAGTAACACAGATGGTCCTGTAGGCACGGAGAATTGTCAGTTGGCCCGGTGAGGCCCGCTACCGCCACTTTTTTCCAGTTCTTTCAGCCCACATTTAGCAATGGAAGAATAATTGAGGGCTTTAGGGTTATGAAGAAGGCAGCGAAGCAGAGATTTAGTGCAAGAGTTAAGGAATGATAGGGTAGCGTTGCATTAGTTTTTCCCTTTTCGTGTGTGTGTGTGTGTGGATGGCAGGACAGGGTTAATTGATGAACCAAAATAATGTGAGTGGAGGGGATGTGTGCGATATGGTAGCATGCCTAGGAGACTTAAGCATAGCATGGTCATTATATTTTCTTTTTCTTTTTTTTATTTCTTTTTTCTTTTCCTGTTACATCGTGCTCCGTGCTACGGATTACTTCGCATGCCCCGCAGAGTATTATTTTTCTTATTTTGATTCATTTCTTTTCTCACCGCCGGCACTTTGCTTACAGCCCCTACTACTTTTTTTCCATGTCCTGCGTAGCTAACCGTTCCCGGGGGTCGCTATCTATGCTTGTGAGTTTCAGAAAAAAGAAGACGCCCAGTTAAGCGAGCGTAGGAGATGGGTTCAGGAATGATGATCTCTGTTGTTTTTTCCTCCGTGTGCGTTTAACCTGCACGTGCCACACCCTCCTACCCTACGACCTCAGCTCTCGCTCTGGGTGAGGCTCAAGCGGGTATTTGTACGTCCCCCTGAGTCTCTTCCTCCCTCCCCCACCTGCGGTGTTCAGTGTCCCTTAGGTTGGCCCTCGTCGGTGTTACTGTCACTTGTATTGCAACTCCTCTGAGTAATTCACTAAGAAGTGTAGAGGAGCCGGGGGGAGAGATGGCTAAAATATTATTGGAGGGGGGATGGTAAATAC
>JAIZPF010000061.1:61137-71259 GCA_020509355.1 Blechomonas ayalai | reverse complement strand
CTCCCATCAGGAAGGAGCTGCCTGATCTCCGTCGCGCCTTCGTGAATTCTGCGTGTGTGCGCCACCAGTGAGCCCTTCGGTTAGGCAGCCCTTTCCGCACCGCGAACAGACGAAGGATTTCGTCTGCGGACGTGCAGGAGAGCTGTCTCTGATCCACGTTCACCCCAGAGCACCGGTGAATAGGTTTGCTCTGTCTCTGGTAGCCGCCAGCCCCAGTCCGTTAGGACCGGGAGTAATGCTGGTGCTTGGCTTCCCCCGCGACGGGGTACTGGGCCCTGGTCCCACGGTGAAGTGGCCGGCATCACCAGGGGGCGGTACGTGTGTGTGTGTGTGTGTGAGCGCAGAGGCTCAGTAATTTTAAAAAGCAGTTTGGTAACGGATTAATATTGCTTCATCGTTCGACGCTTAGCTAAGTGGTCGCACCGTACTTCCACGAACGGCAGGAGGGAGGGTGGCACGTACATGCACGTACCCTTGTGCATGTAAGCAGGCTCCTTACCGAGCGCGTCCACAGCATATCTCCGTTCTCTATACACCACGTACTTCTATGCACTACTGCAACTTTTCTTGGCATTTGTCAACACTTTTCATTGTGGTAATGGGTACTATTGTATGTCTCGCTCTTTCTTATTAGGCAAGACAGGTGGCAACGAAGAGGAAGACCCTGTTCAAGTTCCCACCGACTCGCACATAAAAAAAAACGTAGCCACACTCACCTCTACGATCCTTTCCTGTGGTGTTCTTCCCTTCCCCTTGCTCAAGGCCCCAAAGAAAGAAATCCCCCACTTAAGAAGAGAACATTAACCGGAGCGTTGATATACGAAGGACGTCTTCCAGTTTTTCTGATTACCGCGTTAGAGGTGTGGTGGATTCCACTTACCGTAAGAGTACGCTCGGTGTGTAGCAAGATCAAGTAGGCGAACAGCGCTATCACGCCTTTATAATGACGGACGCACAGTCATCTTACCCGTCTCAGCAGCAACCACAAAAACAGCACATGAACGCACCGGTACCAGTGTCTCCTCTGAGGCGCGATGCCGAGGTGGGGAATAATGGCGATAGCAGAAGTGCCTCTGCACCGCGGTGCGTTGGTACGACGCTGCTCTTCCCTTCCCACGCCTCCTCGCGCAACTGTTGGACCACCCAACTACAGAGGAGCGAGGGCTCCGTTTCGGAGCCAACTGGACTCCTTATGATGCCTTCCGGAATAACTTCTGCTGCTCCGCACCCACATCTCAGATACGGTGCTGTGCCTGACAAGCGGATGAGCGAGAGCGTCCCTCATTGCGTCACAGACGTCTTATCTTCTCTCTCAACCGGAAGAAACGGGGAATACCACAGCTATGGCGAGGAAGGTACCTCTTGTCGCTGCGCTTCGTCGCAATTCGCTTTCACTGACAGTGCATTTACGCAGGGCGCGCTGAGTGCGTCTGTGTCGACGGTGAGCATCAGACCCTCGGTTCCCACCGACCAAGGTTTCACCTCTCCTCCAATCTCCGTCCTCTCGCACCGCAACTGCGTGGGATCACCTATTTTATGCAGCCCCAGCCTACCTGAGTCTCCAGGCGACTGGCCACTGGCGATCCTCGTACCCGGGGGGGTGAGGGAGCGCGTGGGAGCTACGGTTACAGGCCCTGCTGCACGGCTGGAGGCGGCCGTGCAAATGGTCCCCAAACGGGCTGCTTGGCGAGTAGCCTCGCATCGTGCGGTGGCACATATGCTTCGGGGTGGCTAACGGCGTCCGTGCTCCTTTGGCACGTTCCCCCGTTTGTTCCGTTGGCCGCCTCTCTTTTGGCAATCTTTCACAAGTTGTTGTTTTTGTTTTTTTTTCTGAGGAGGGGTACACCTTCCTTTCCTTACTCTCATCTCTCATCTCTCTGCTCCTTCTTCTCCTTTTGACACTGCGGTTATGTACTTATGTATTTACTTATACTTATCCACGCACTGCCTACCTTCCTTTGGATATTTGTATATGTTGCGTGAATTCGTTGTCACACTTTTACATCTTATGAATGGGTTCATGGGGAAGGGGGCCAATTATCAATGGAAGTGCAGGAATAGATGTGGCCTGAACCGATGAGAATCTGCCGCTCGTCGTAATGCGGGCTGGGGGTCTTTAAAAAAGATGACCTTCACAAGGGGAATTATGTGGTGGGGTGCCTTTCACGGCAGTTGGAGGGCGGAGGTAGAAAGACGAAGATCCCCGTTCCAGCCGATACAATCCCCTCAATGTGGCAGGAAGTGAAGAAGGACTCTACCTGGTATGCACAGACCCTCTCTTTCTTGTCCATTCGTCACCCTTATCTGTCCCCGTCCCTCCTGCATTGCTATGAGGGGACCCTGCCTGTTGCATGTGAGAGTGTGTGGGGTCGGGGGGGTCATGTGAAATGGCACTGCCATAGGAGTGTTTGCATGATAACATGCACGTCCAAGGAGAATTGGATCTCTGAGCCTTCCTAAGGGAGACGCGTACGCATGAGGAGTACGGGTATCTCTTCTTTTACCTCCACGCTCCATGCATAACGCCCGCTTACTTGTGAAACAGATATATTAAATCCGCCTTGAGATACCCTGTCTATGTGTGGGGAAGATGAGGCAAGACATTCCTGTAATCGTTTTTTTAATCTATACGCTGCGTATGGGTACCCCGTTACTTCGCGAAGATGTATTGGTCTCTATGATAGTGAGTGAGAGGGGACTGTAGGCCACGCTACTGCACCGAATGGTGTGCGTGTATTTGAATCAGCATTTGTGCGGCTTGCTGCGATTCAAATTCCTCGATACTACCTCTTCTGGCAGCTCAGTCATGAGACGAAGATGTAGTGCGACCCCTTTATATATCCTTATGTCCGTCGCGCCTCTCTCTCTCTCTTCAGATACACCACATGGCAGGGCAGTTATATGAAGATCCTGTTGTTGTTGTTTTTGTCTTCTCTCTGTGCTGCTCTTTCGCTATGTTTCTTATTTAGGCTTGAGCGTTTGCTTTCTTCCTTTGCGTGTGCGTGTCTGGACGTGTGTATCAGATGATGTTTGTCTCTCTGTCTTCCTACCCTTCTTGTGTGAGTTGCCGACCTTTACGATTGCATGTGCGCGTATGTATATGTATATATGTATCGCTGTATATGTGTATCTCGTTCGTCGACATCACACGTAGTACACGATGACCTTCTTTTGGTTTATAATAATTATTGTTTTGTTTGGGTGTTTGTGTAAACGAGTGTGCGTGGGGCATTACAATTTCGATGGGCGAACTATCTGAATCTTATAGAAACCACACTTTCTTCTATTCTTGTTGGGCAAATGAAAGTACTCTTCACCGTGCACTAGTTATGCCCGTTTCTTTTTCTTTGTTCTCACTCCCCTGCTCTTACGTCGTCGTCACACTTGCCGTTTCCTTTTTTGTTTGGTTAGTCTGGCATTCCACGATGGCTGAATGATCCCCATTCTCTTCACTTGTTGGAGGATGCCTCGTCGTATGGCTCCGTGCAATGAGGATCTGATTTTGTTATACACATATACACAGCACGTTAAGAAGATATCCGTATTGCTGCATCCGGGCAATATTTGATATCCGATGGAACACATACACACTACCCATTTCTTTCTCTCTCTTCATTGGCGGTTGCCCTTATCTTTCTCTCTCTTTTGTTGTTGTATTTAAAAAAAAAGAAGCCTGCTGGACCTCGTGTGTTTTTCTTTCCCACGGAAAGCAACGTGCTCCTTTGGGGCGCGTATTCAAGTGGGCGTGTACTGGGTGTGTCTTTGCGAGCCTGTGAATGGGGATGACAGGGGGGGAGGGGGGAACCCCTTCGCTCCATTAGCGTGATGCTCTGAAAGCTCCATTGCCATACTGTAAAAGGCTCAGTACGGCTGCACACGGGGTATGACGCCAATTTTCTGTTGCACGTTATCATTACAGTGGGTGGCGTTGGATCTGTGGTCGCCAACCCTCGTAGTACAATGTTCTTATCTGTGTGATTCTTTTATTTTTTCTTCCTACCGGGATCGTCAGCAGGCAACCCATGTAAAGGGAAAGGTGTGAAGTAGCCCTACGCCTCTCACTGATGTGTAGCTGCACCAGCATCTGTGTCTTGTTGTTATCTTGTCGGATGGTGTTGAGTGAACCCTCAGGGTTGGGGAGAGGTTGCTCCAGGGTCCTGAGATACAGCGAGTGCAGTAAGAAAAATGGATATGCATTGGCTTGAGTGCCTATTGTTTGGGGCCAAGCGAAATATAAGCGCATCATGGACCCTATGCACCAGGCCCGCCACCCCGTTTAGCCTCTCATGGATTGACCCTTGGGATATAACATACCTTTTATCACCCTTCTTTGAGGCAGACGGAAGGAATGTCAGTAGGGGCGCAGTAGGGCTACAATGAGGGAACTGGCAGATTGGTAATGAATATCCTTCCGTGCACTGCTTACCTTATTTTATGTAGCGATACGGCAGTCACAAGGGACAAAGGAACGAAATAAAGATGTAAAGAATCGCAAGAACTGAACTCGTATTATGAAACCCTCGGGGGGCAAGAAAGGCCAATCTACCTCCCTTCATTTTTTATTCAACGCTGCACTTACACTTTTTTGCCAGTACTGCCCTTTATCCCTACCTCATGGTCCCATCCTAATCCTTTTCGCTTCCTATCCCACTCTTTCCTTTCTCCCCAATAAACGCTCATGACATGCACATTTCTCCGTTGCCTAGTGAACTATTTAAGGCATCAATTCACATTTGACATTCTGCCAATTCAAGAGCAAAGGTTGTACTATTTTTTTTCCCCCTCCCGTTTCTTTGTTGCGAAGGAAATCAGCGCGAAGTTACCACGTTTGTAGCTTTCATTTGCTTTTCCACGTGGTGTTGGTGCCCTGCATAAAGGTAGACAAGCGGGGGTTGGTAGAGTCAGCCTTTCACACGCATCTCGATATAAAACACCGAGCTCCCCTCCCTCCGCTACACGCATACACCCGCCTACTCACAGGTCCCACAAGACCCCATCTCGTGACTCACGATCGTGTAGAAACCCACCTCATTTATTGAGCCCTTCATCTCCCCTTCACTTCGTGCCCTGTGATTTGACTTGTCCTCCACAGGGTGGCTCGTTGCGGGCTAGTGAACGTTCAGGTGAGGCCTTCGCAGACTGGCACTGAAGCGATGGCACAATCTACTAACTTTGCACCGAACCAAAACGAGGCCTTCGGCCGATACGCTCATGCCTGCTTATGGGGCCACCTCCGCCCGTTGCCGGAGTCGTGGAGTGGACATACTCGCGGCATCACCGACGCTGTGGCAAACGAAGATCCATGCGCGCGCCCGGGCTGTGCGCTACAGGAGGTTGAGGAAAACGTCTGGCCGCGTCCCCCCGTAGCAGTGCACCGCGGGCTTCGTGTGGCCGGTTACCACAGGCCAGCCGCATACCAGATACATCACAGCGACCCTCACCGTGCTGTCGGTGTGGGCGGCAAGAGCGTACCACCGACACAGGCGACCCGGTACGAGTCCCTTCTCCCATCGGTACCTGCGGGGCGATGCAGTAGTGGTCGGCGACCGTACCTCGATTCTCAGTTGCGCATCACCGACCCCGCCTCTGCGAGCCCAACACGCTGGGACTTGCCTGTGCACCCTCTTCGCCCCCCCATCCTGGACTACCAAACTGCATGTCACAACGTTTTTGCCGAAATTGACCTGGACCGTGCTTGCGCCCAGTGTACTTCACAAAACACCCCCTTTGGACGACCGCCTACCTCCAAAGTAGACAGCCTTGTCTTGGAGAGTGACGAGCCTCGCGAGGGCCTATCTCAGAGGTTGCCCGCTTGCGCACAGGAGACGGGGCATTGCGGCCTCGTGGCGGGCATGGGACGGCAATGCGATCGGCAGAGGAACGCCATGGAGCGGCGCCTTGAGAGAGGGGTGCAACAGCAGCCGGGAGGAACTTCAGCACCACACCTATGGTGTCTCGTCCGCAATCGAGTCGCATCAAAGGTCGCTGCGCGTCTTACCGTGGACGGTGGTCGCGGTTAACGGTCCCCCTTCTTGCCGCCGCACCCCTCGATGCTGTGACCACGTTTTACACCTGTCTGTTCTTTCTACTGTATCAGCAGCCCTGGGGAAGCTGGGAAGCTTCGGGGGGGGTGACACTGTCACGAGGTGAAAAGGAGGCAGGGGCAAGACAATGGTGGCGTCAGCCCATGACAGTTGTGGGATAGCTCAAACGGAGGCAGGGTATGGGGCAGAAAATAGTGAAGCTTATCTGGCACAGTGATTTATCCCACCCTCGCTCGTTGGCGATGTACCGGTGCTGGCGCTACTGTCTCTCTTTCCTACATCCTCTCGTCCTGTCACCTGAGCACTGCGTGCGAGTGATGTGCATGCATGTGTGAATGCGGGTGCTGTGGTTTTATGCATTTATGCGAAGGGACTTCCTTGGAACACGACTATTATTTGCATCTGCTTTGGGGTGTGCCGTCTTAGTGCACTGTACACATGCCTCAGCTACGGGAAGTCAGAGCAACGCACACACGCACGCACGTACATGGAGACACAGACAACGATGGACAGAAAGATTGGGGCAGTACCATGAGCCGTGATACATCGCGAATCCCTAACCCTATCCTCGATACTTGAATACGTAAGTGGTGTGGTTTTGTTTTGTTTTTTACAATTTCGTGTCCCTTACTTTTGTGTACTTCAACAGAGCGATATTCCGCGATATACATCTATATTCTTCGGAGCAATCAGTGTGCCTTTCACTCTACCAGTCGTACATGTCTGCCTGAATGGGGATAGGATGCAGGTCGTGATGGATATATATTCTTTTGGTGATTTTTTTCGTATATCATATATTACGCATACACAAACAAGCATACCCCGGGTGTGAGAGAGAGAGAAAGAATAAGGGAAGACAATTGCGAGTGGCTGCCCTGTGTTGTCTCCTATTGCTGTGCTTTTTTCCTCACCAACACTGAATGAAGGGTTTGCCTAACTTTTCTGTTCCACATATACTTCTTATGTGACGCTTTTTACATTCGCTATGAGCTTCATGCGACACCCGAGACGCTCGAGTCATAGAATGGCGTACCTCCTGTATTTACCATTCCGTTTTCTTTGAACTGGATAGAGCCGATTACCACCACCCTTCTCCTCTACCCCACCTGGTTTTACTATATCAATTGTTTCCGTGTGCAGAGCGTTTTGCGAAGAGGCGAGCGGTGTATACTAACATTCGCATACGTATTGACCAGATCCCGAATGGCAATGCACACGACTTGTTGTGCATGCCGTGGGCCGTGCGGTGCATGACCCGATATGAAAGTGTCGGCGGTTGAAGGGACAACGGACGAGATAGAGGGCGAGAAAAACATTTGGGAGGGGGAGGGGTAGGTTGTATCAGGAATTATAAACAGGTACATAGAGCAGTACTATCCCCGCTTTTCATATCATTCACCCACGGGCTGGACGGTACATTTTTTTTCTTCTTCCTACCCGCATACACATTGCGGAAGAAATTGGTTGTACTTGATATGCCGTATGCCGTGACGCTTCTTTCTGTACTTTTACTTGGTGAAGAGGAAGGGGGGGATCTCGTGATAAGACTGACCATTATATACTGTGCATATGTATATGTCTGTGAGCTTCATTAGTATTCCAAGCGGAAACAGGTCAGTGATGACAGGAAGCCAATTTTACCTGATGAGGGGAATACCTGCGTAACACCTCCTTGGGTATCGAGATTGCGTACGCGCCATGTGGAACCACCGCGTCGGGCGGCTGTAGACCTTTTATACGCACTCACACACGCACGTATATTACTCCCCTGTTCCTCTGCTTTGCTAGCAATAGTGGGAGGCAGGGGTGACGCTGTCTGCCGCAATGCGTTTGCCCTTCAGTGTTCTCCCCATAGAGCAAGGATGAAGGCTGTGACTCCACTTGCGTCATACTGTCTGGCCGTTGTTCTGTTTTCATTTTTTTTTGCTACGTGCAACTGCTGTATTGCTGCTGTTTTATGTATTACCTTACGTTTGAATGCCTCCCCATGCGCACATATAGGATTGCAGCGAAGCAGCCGAGACTTTGTTACTTCAATCCCTGCGTCAGCAGTAGTGATGGGTATGGGAGGTTTGCCAAGTTCTTGGATGCAGTCCCGCTGCACTATCCCGCCAACCGGCAGCGTACAGCTGCTCATGTGCCTCTGCAACTAGGTGAGTATAGCTTATTTTTGCTGCGCATGGCCTACACAAAGAGCTATTATTCACTTCTCTTATAGTTACATATTTTTCGGATGTATGTACCATCACGTAAATGGGAATACCCAGCCGAGGATGGCCCTTGATACACGGAATGTGTGATGTGGAGCAGACGTGCAGGGGGGAGGGTGACTGAGAAAAGGGGCCAGAATGAAACGAAGTAGAGCAGCTGAAGTACGGCAAGGAGAAGCGCGCGACGGGATGCTAGTGACTGTGGTGAAGTGGATGAGCCCAGCGGTACGCATTTTGTGAAGGTGTATTCTCGTTAATGTACATGTTTCTCCTTTCTCGCTTATGGGAGAGAAATAGGGCCCATCTAGAACTGTTTGGGCTGGCTCGTTGTTGTTTCTTTGGACGGCGCATTCTCACGACGATGACACCTGCAAAGGATGGCGGGGGGAGGCCGTTTGTACGCATATGTGTGTGTGTGCCTGTACAACCAGCACAGCCTCGGGCATGGCCATTCCCATTTGGATGGATCTCCTCCCGTACTCCCCGAGCATCGTATCCCATCAACCTTTTTTTTGGGGGGGACCTAATAACATTCGTTCTATCCACTTCTGCTGTGTATTACCAGTTTTTACTTACGCCATATAATTACTCGGCACCAGGGGCGACTGGGATATTTACATGTTCACTAGCTCGTCTTCCTCCCCTCCCTCCCGCTGGTTGCACGATGACAACAGCACGCTTCAGCTCTACGCCTAGTGTGAAAAACGTTTATAAGCATATCCTTGATCTAAATTCTTTTGATACCGGGAAGTGTTTTTCTCTTTTTGATGTCCCATACCTGTGAAGATGGTGCAGTAGGGCCCTCATGTGATGGGGTAGGAAGTGGAAAGCTCCTCCTCTCATTGTACTTCGGCAAGGACTATCCCCTGCTAGCTGTGCCGTTGTTCATTATTTTTTGCTTTACTGGATTATTACTACCCTTCTGTAAGAACGCATAGACCCCAATCAAGAGCAGAAGTAAAGGAAAAGGCGGGTCCGTTCAATACGAAAGGTGAGTGTCTTGCCGGCAGACAAGTACAAGCGCACTACGGTTCTCTCTCCCATCTCTCATTCCGCTTACGTGTCTCGTACGTTCGTTCCGGGGCTGTTTATTCATACACTGTGGTGCATTTGTGGACCAAATACGTGTGTGGCCTTGCTGAAGGCAGGCACACTGGATCATCCAAGACGTTCTGTTCTATCCCCTTCTCTCCGTCGTTATGTGTTCTCATTGCAACGTCATCTTGCCAAGCGAGCAGGGCACTATTATATTTTGATGCACTGCTCATATTCCATTCCCTTGTTAAATTTATTCTATGGCACATATGTAGTTGCTGCTGCTTTTGCGGGCCCGAGGGGGGAAGACATCGTCCGCGTGCGTGTGCGAGTATAGATCTTCCCTTTTCACCATACGGAAGGATTGCCTGAACTGTGGATGCTCAACCTAATGGGATGCGATTTCTTTTTTTATTCTTTCTTGCGTTTCATTCTGTAGCTTCCCTAGTCGCAGCCTTGCCACACATTCTTCGCTTTTCCCTGCTTTTCCGCTCCTATTAGTAGCGATTGAGTAGCATCACGTGGGGCACGAGGGATACAACCAACGAAGTGTAAACGACGGGAAACTGAACGGCAGAAGCAGCAAGGAAAGGCAGCGAGCGACGTCGCTGAAGTTGCCCATTAAACTACCTCGTTCATTTTTATCCTAAAACACGAAAGTAGAGCTACATCGATTTTAACTTATTTCGGAAGCGACCTGTTTTCCCTTCGTCCTTTTTCTTTTTGGCGTACAGCACCCACTCGGGGTCACTTCTTTTCATTCGTGTGCTTGTTTGTACGCCACGCGAACCAGGCGACCGTTACAAACCTCGTCACGGACGCATTTCAGGACT
>JAIZPF010000061.1:34725-61127 GCA_020509355.1 Blechomonas ayalai | reverse complement strand
GCCGCCAGCCCCAGTCCGTTAGGACCGGGAGTAATGCTGGCGCTTGGCATCATCAGGGCTAACGGTGGGTGCATATGAGGGCGTTTGGGGAATATACTAGGGCGTGATTTTGTTGTTGCGTATGCTCCTGAACTTTGTGTTCTTGCCACATGGGACATTTTCGTCGATTGGGAACACACGATGTCGTGCGCGCTGGATACTCCGCTGGAGTAGCAGGGTGCACCTTGCATTGCTTTATAGTGGCTTGCCAATCAGCTCACAACTATCTTTTAGTTTCTTTGTGCCGCATTTTGTTTTTTGATGTTTTTCTCATTGTCCTTGTCACTGTTCTCTAGACGGGCACCCGATTAGCAGCTAGCCGAACACTTCTCTTCAGCGGCAACGGTGCCAGTTCTCAACGCGTATCTTGTGATTTGCTCTGTTGGGAGCTTGCACTGCCGTGATATTTTTGTCGTTATCACTCCTTAGTCACCGCAAGGGAAACGTCCATTACCTTTATCATGGATCTCGAGAGTGAGCATCAGCGGCTTCCTGCCGGATACATTCCCAATGTGCAATGCTGCGTGTGTGGTCTTCTTATTGAGAGCAACCCTAGCAATATGTGCCCCAGCTGTCTGCGTGCCCATGTAGATATCACAGATACGCTTCAGAAAGAGTACATCATTGTCTACTGCCCCGAGTGTGGCCGTTATCTTCATCCACCAAGGTACTGGGCTCGCGCTGAATTAGAGAGTCGTGAACTATTAACCTTTTGCCTCAAACGGATCAAGGGATTGAGCAGCAGCGCCAACAAGGCCAAACTGATTGACGCAAAGTTTCTGTGGACGGAGCCGCACAGTAAGCGCATCAAGGTAAAGCTGACGGTGCAGAAGGAGGTGTTCAACAACATTCACATCCAGCAGACTTGTGTGGTGGAGTACATTGTGAGTTGGCAACAGTGCACGACGTGCCAGAAGGTGGCGACAGGCCAACCTCAGTGGGATGCCTGTGTCCAGGTGCGACAGAAGGTGGAGCATAAGAAGACGTTCCTACACTTTGAGCAGCTGATTCTGAAGAAGCGTTTGCACGAGAACTTTATTCGCATCGGCGGTCAGCCGGATGGGCTGGACTTCTACTTTGGTCACAAGAGCCACGCGCTTAACTTTCTTGAGTTCTTGAACAAGACCGCCCCCGTGACCCGTCGGGATGCGGTGCAGCTCGTCTCACATGACTCCAAAAATAACACCGCTATACAGCACTTTACGTTCTCCGTCGAGATTGCTCCCGTATGCCGTGAGGATCTTGTCCTCCTCCCATACAAGGACTACTACCTCAAGTCGCTGGGAGGTATGGGCCCCCTCGTCCTTGTCCACCGAGTATACAGCTCCATTGTTTTTCTAGACCCCCGGACGCTACGGGCGGGGGAAGTCACTGGCACACTGTACTGGAAGAAACCGTTCACACCGCTTCTGACTTCTCGAGAGATGGTGGAGTTCTATGTACTGGAATGTCAGCTGATGCCTGTGACCAACGGTACCTTCCAGCTCGGTCTCGTTACCGTGTGTCTTTCCACAGAAGTGGGGGAAGGGCGGGAGTGGATTGTCCAGTCACATCTTGGCGGTCTACTGAACCCTGGTGATCTCGTCAAAGGCTATCTCCTCGAGCAACGCAACTTCAACAGTGCTGACTTCGATGACAGCCACTACAAAGCGGAGCAGCTTCAGGATGTCGTGTTGGTACGCAAGCACTTTCCATCCCAGAAGGCACGCCGCAACCGCCGCCAATGGAAGTTGAAGAAGTTGGACGTCGTCACTACTCAGGGCGAGACCACAGCGCTCGGCAGGCAAGGGACTAAAAAGTCGTCCACTCTTGAGGACGACGAAGCCGAATTTGAGGATGAGGTAGAGCGAGATAAGGAACTGCGTAAAGATGTTGCGGTGTACAGGCTCATGGATAGTGAACTGGAGGCTCGCCGCGCCAAGATCGCGACTATGCCTGACGGCGAAGGAGATGCATTGGAGGACGATGAGGTGCCCGAGATACCATTGGAGGAGCTGTTGGATGAGTTGCATGTTGGCGAGAACAACACGGAGGACGGGGAGTGCCTGGTCGAGGGTGCCCCAGGCGATGCCGCGCTGCTTGCCGATGACTGTAACGAGGCAGAACATGACATCATTTACAAGAAGGCACGCATTGAGTGAAGGCTGGGGGCTAGGTGCTGGTAATTTTAATATGGGTGTCGACATAATGTGGAGGGCCAACACTTCCTTTTGTAAGGCCATCGATTGTGACCGGATCTGGTGGTGCATGGTTGGGATGAGACACGTAATGCTTGCTTTTTTTTTTTTTTTGCTTCGTCGCAATAAATCCTTTCATTAGTCCCTCCAGGCCACCCCTGAGGTTCTCAGTGTACCCTCAATGGGGGGGGGGTGCTGCTGTGTCCCGTGACTTGATGCAGAGCGCGAGGGCACATGTACTTCATGACCTGGACCACATTTTGTTTCTCACTCTCTTCTGGCATGCCCTTACTGCAGAAGGTCTCACAACGGCGTTTTTTGGAGGTGGAGTTAATACTGACCCCACCCCCCGCCCACACGCGTGCATCTCTCTTTCATTGGAATGAGTGTAGGCTTAGGTGTCTCATTGTCTTTTTATTGTGCTGCTACCGCAGTAACCGCCTCCTTTGGATGCGTCGTCTGCACCCCTTGCCATTAGCGCGCCTGAAGGCTACGAACTTGGGACTGGCGTCGCATAGTCTCTCAACCAGAGGATTTGCCTACTTTGGCAGTGCAGCGCGTTACGCTGCCCTGCAGGCACGACTGAGAGTGGCCTTGATCCAACCAGCTGATGCTCTCAATCTTTTACTGTCTGAGTTCCCTTTGTACCCGCAGCACACGCTTGCCACGCATTGGGTGACGACCGTTACAAGACACCCTTCGTGCGTGCTGGATATTGTGCAGTGCCTGACACTGGTACACATCTTGGCGCTGCCGTGCACAGTGATGGGCACATCCGTGGATAGTTCATTTATCGCCGCAACACCCCGGAGTATCCCGCTGATTCCTTTTTTTCAGAAGACAAGAGGCGAAGGTGGACCGGAGTGTGGAGGAGGCGGCAGCGCAGATACCATTGGCGTGCCGCCCTTCTGGGTTTATGTAACCCCTGCAGAAATTTCAGCTGCCCGTGTGCTGCTCTCTCCCCTCAGCAATCTACTTCTGCGGCAAATAGAGGACCATATGATGCAATACGTGCGCGTGCGCGTGACCACAACAAACAATTCATCGAAGAGAGATCCATCTGTTGCACGAATGCGCTATTGTGTGGAAGAAGACGACAATGAGCTTCTTTGTGCGTGTGCGGCTCTTCTTCTGCGTACGAGTTTGCCGTGGATGCCTCAGGCCGATGGGGTGATGGAGCACTGTATTCGTGAGGTTATTTGTCCATCTCTGGAGCTACTACTTTGCTCCGCTATGCCTCCTTCCGCTGATTCTGCAGAGTCAGCGGTGCTGCAGTGCACCCCTACAAGGCATCTTCTCCACCAATATGTCTTTCAGCTACTGTGGTGGACAGTATTATATCTGCGCGCAGGACCACAGCTTCCTTGTGCTTTGCGGTGCAGCGTGCAGGAGCGGTATGAGGGTGCCTACCACCGTTATGTGAGCGCTGTGCAGCACGTAATGCGAGCTGATATACCTTTCTCTCGCTCACCGTATGGGCATCCTTTAAAGCTTGCTGGTGAGGTGGAGGCGACGGAAAGTCTTCTCTTGTTGTCCTGCCAACAATTACAAGGCTTAATGCTTCTACTGGAAGTAACACCTATGATTGATGGGCCCTTGGGGCCCCTCACCGCCTTCCCTTCGCGAAAGCGCAGCATCCGTGGAGGCGGTGCGTCTATCGCCTGCGTGGCAGAGAGAGGCATTCAAGAGGTGGTGCGGTGTGCCGTGTTCTTTGGGGAATGTGCGCGCCGCATCGAAGAGGTAACACGGCGGCCTGCACAACCTTGTACTGATACCCAATCGGCGATCAGAACCAGTATGACGTCACCCATGCGCCCGCCAGAACGAGTGGCCATCCTCATTCGCATGGCGCACCGTGCCGCATTGGAATATATGGCAAGGTTGGATACACATCCAGCAAGTGTAAGGGGATGTGGCCAAGGTGGCGTTGTGCTGCACAGTGTGGTGGATTTGGTATTTACGGAGCTCCTGGATCCCGTGGAGGGCTGCGGCGGTGATTTCTGGATGGAGAGCAGTGCCTTTGGCGAGAGGGAGTGGGTCCAGCTCTGCGACGTTGTTGAGGTACTGCGCTGTGTGCCCCAGGATTCCCTGGATAACGCTAGGACTTTGTTTCCCTCGAAACGGCAGGAAGTTGCTGCCCAGAGGATGACGGCGTTACTCAGGTTGGGGTCCCATCATCTTCGTCGCTGTAACACTGCTTGGCCGCTATACGAGATACAGACAGGGGGACGTACGGACGAGAAAAAGGACACCCCCTTAGACGTGCCCGGCAAGGAGTGTACCCTAACATTCCTTCTCGTGCTTGTGCACGCGTGGGAGGCATGGTATTCGTTGGTAGGTGACTCTCCGCTTACTGACGTTACCGAAGGTGTTATCAAGTTGCCGGAATCGGCCGAGAACCCGTTGCTCGCACCGTTGACAGTGAGGGGTCAATCTATTGGATCCGAACGGAGATTGTTTTGTCGTGCTCTTGCATCGGCATTTGCCAACTGCCTATCCGCAGATACGGATAACAATGCGATGGTGATAGTCCTCACAACTGATGGACTTCTCCTTCTTGAAGCTCAGGCATCTCAACGTGTTGCTGCGCACGATACGACTTCTCCAGTTGACATGCCATTGTTGCGCATCCTTGTGCAGCAGTGCTTTAAGAAACTGTGCCAATGCGTACAGGAGGTGGGATCACGCAGATCTGCGAGGCTGCAGCCATCGGCATCCCACCGCTGGAACCACCGTTGTACACCTGAGGTGGTCACATTCTGTGCAAAGTACAGTGGCTGCTCGTGGCCTTGCCCTTTTCCTGCTGAGGGACTTCCTTTACCATTTGTGCGGCCCACTTGCACTTCGCCCATGTGGACTGTGTGGGATGACCCCACCTGTACCTCTATGGCGCACATGGCTTTTGAGAGGGAAGGAATTCCATCTCGTAAGGAGTGGGAGGCGGAGGGACACCAGCTCCTCGCCCGATACAAGGAATTACACATCTCCATGGGTCTTTCTATCGCAAAACATATGGAGGGTGCAACAATTATGGGAGACGATACGCCGAGGGACAGGAGAGTGTACCCAGGGGCACGGCCGTGGCTCCTCTTATGTTGTGGTACGCCAGTTGCGCCATGCGGAGACTTGAGCATCGCAAGCACTTTTCTTTGGCAAGCCACAAGACGGCTGCAGCTGTTTGTGCGTGCAGACGCCGTGGAGGCGTATCCTTTGGTACAACACTTGGTGTCCTTTAAGGCAGATGGCCCAGCGAGTGTGGACGGCATTCCTCAGCATTGGAGGCTGGAGCGGATGGTGCATCTGCTGATTCTGGCAATGGCCGATTGCTCTTCATACGGGAAAAGGCATCATGGTAGTCTGCACCGTGTACCTGTGTTGCCTGGGAGAGGTGTTCATGGGCGAGCAGCGAAGTATCACTGGGGGTACCCGGACAAAGTTTTGCACCTTGGCTGCAGTGCTCGTCCGTCACCACTTGGGAGTGAGTGGCAGCGGCCTTTGGCCCCTGACCTCTGTAGCAGGGTGTGTGCAACACCTTACCCAGAACTGCAGGGGCAGTATTGGCAGCTGGAGGCATTTTGGGCCTGCTTGTGCCGCTTGCATCATGTGCATCGCCATGTGATGCGGGAATGTTTGGTGGAAGTGTCTCCCCATTGCGTGCGCTTGATCCATTACGTGTCCATGAAGGACATCCCTGGCCTTCATCGCTTTCTCCAGCACCGGGCGATGGAGCACTTTTCAGCACTGGGCGAGTATGATGTACCGAGGGCTGTGGGCTTTCTGAGAGAGTGGTGCGATGTGGTGGGGGCAGTTGCGGAAAATAACGTGCAAGTGGGCCCAGAGAATGGGCTGGGTGATGTGATGCTTGACGTGGATACCCCACACCCGATGACTCCTCCGTTTCCGCGGTGGTCATGGTATCAAGCGCACCAGGTACTTTACACTTTACTGCAGTCCCCTGCAGCCGCATTTTTGGGTGTTCCGCTGGATGCCCTCATTGCGTTGTGGCGACTGGTGTATGATCACCACTGTGGTTATCAACAGGAGGCTTCCCCAGGCACTGCTGTTACTACAGATATGCTGGAGGAACTGTGGGTGTGGCTTTCTGTTCTGCAACTTGTGTATCACGTTGCTCAACTGGAGCGAGATGTATGCGACCATCTGGCACAGCAGTACAACCGATGGCCGCATCTCTGTGCCCGAAATTCATTTTCTATTTTTGATGGATATTCTATGCATATGCTTGTATCACCGTATGATCGCCTTTCCTCGACGCTGTCGCGTGAAGTCTCACTGGGCGGTGAGGCAGATGACAAGCGCGTAGCCATCATTGCGGAGTGTGAAGGGCTTTCCTTACATTCTATACGAATATTCTCATCTATACAGGATGCGACCACGGCTAGGTTGGTGTTGGAACAGGAGAGGGCTGTGAGCCGCGCGACAAGTGACGTACCGCTTCATGCCCAGATGGCAGCATTTGAGGAGTGGGAAGCCCGTCTGTTGTTTTGCGCCAGGTGTGTGGCACGGAGGTCGGACTATTCAGCGACTACATCATGTTGATAGGGTAACACAATGCGATATAGTTTCATTTTCTATTTGTGCGTTATGGATGGCATCTTTTCTTCCCACTCTAGGCTATTTCCTCCTCCCCCACCGCTTGCTCGTTGCTCCTGCGAGAGATCACACTTTTGCTTTCCAATCTCTGCTGCTCCTGGAGCCTCGCTTCATTCAACGATGCCATGGGGACAATCCCGCTGTTCTTGCATTTCTTCTGGCCACTCTTTGTATTCTTTGCCGATCGTTTTGCGTGCTACAACCCTCCTTGACGGCTCGGGAGACGCTGTCACTTGCCGGATACCTGTAGCTTACCGCTAGGTTGTGATATTCTTTGTGCTACCTACCTGCCGCTAAAGTGTTTCTTCTTTCGCTCTGTCCCCTCCCCACACACGGCTACGTACGCCTATCTCTTCGTCGGTCTTCTACTTCTGCTCTCGTTGTTGCTCGGATAGAAAGGTGACATCATTACCTCTCCTGACGGGCGGGTGGGACGTCGACTTCGTGAGGTCCAGCTGATTCCTCCCTGTCCCCACGAAAAGAAGCAATCGACGCCGTAGCAGAAAAACTCAGCGGGTGGTGTGCTGTGACCACGGACGAAGCGCAGGCTGTGCTTCTGAGAGTGAGCCAGAAACTCCATTTGTTCCGCCCGTTGTATTTTAAGCAAACTGGATTCCTTGCCACAACTACTCCGAAGTTCTTCGCACCTGCTCTCGTCTAGGGCTGAGGGAACGTTTAGTCGTGTAACCTAATCAGCAGTCATGTCGGAATTCCTGAGAAGTAGCTACAACATTAGTTCCATGAGCACGACGGCTGCACCGCACTCGGAGAATTACTCGACGCCATTGAGTATCCCTCGTGTGCGGTGCCATGTCGTGGCACCTGAGGGCCTTGAGGATATCCTGTCGGAGAGTTCACAGTCGGAGGCGCAACGATCGCAGAGCACGGCGAAAAGTCCTTCCGACTTGTCATTTCACAAAAGTGCCGTCGCGTGCTCCCTCCGCGGGAAGGAAGACGACGAATACGAGAGGGTGGGCACTGCGCTCCCATCTAGAGTCACCTTAGGCATCGTGCCATACTCAAGTCCGATGCCGGGGTTGAGAAAACACATGTCTGACTCGGAGAGGAGACCTCAGGATGGGGCTAACGCCCCGCCACGAAGACCACCAATGAGGTTGCGACAGTCCGCGGGGGCGCCGCGTATACCAGTTAAACGGGTCTCTGGGCCAGTTCACCGCCCTAAGCATGAGCAAGGTACGGTACATGTGTCTCCCCTTAGGGAAACCACGAGGACCGTTGCCTATCCCACCACACCTGTGCCCCATGCGAGCGACCTTCGCGGAAGTAGCCTCCTGTCCAACACTTCACATGGCCTGCCAGCCGGCCGTGCGGAGAAAGTAGGAAGCACCCCTCCTACGCCGTCGCCAGGGGAGTTTGGGCAGTTGAATGCCTTCGTGGCGAAGAGCGCGTGGACGATGAAAAACCCGTTTCGTGTTCAGGAGTTCGTGGACTTCAGCGCGAATCCTGACTACTGTGCACCACCGGGCTACGTTGTGTATCAGGACATGATTGGGGGAAACCGTGGGAGTGGAACGGCACAGCCAGACGGTGGCGCGCTTGTTATCCACCGGATGGTCAAGGCGGCACAGCCGTTGTCAGTTGAGACTCTGACTGCACTTCGCCAGTCAATCGAGGCACTTCAGAAGGGGGAGTGGTTTCTCAAGTTGTCACGGTTGAACCGCATCACTCGGAGGTACGTCTGGTTGGACATCCGGCGCGGAGCTTTGATGTGGTCGCGCACCCCGGGAGCACGACAGTTTTTCGTGTCAGAAGTGTATCTAGCCCATGTGATCAGCCTCAAGGCGAACTCATGGCGTGATGAGCATCACAGGCGTGTGCTTTATTGCTTTGATCTGCGGGCGGATGACCGTTGGTTGTGCCTCGCGACGGAGCGGAAGGATAAGTTTGATCTTTGGATAACCACGTTGAAGCAGCTGGTGCTGCCTAACGCGTTGGATGGGGTACCGACCATCTGGTGCCGTCCCTCGCACATCATAGACACGGGCCGAGGCGCCGCTGGGCGGTGGGCTTCGCGTTACAGTCCTTTACATGCCATACTACATGGTACACATGGAGAAGTGTGTGGCCCATCCGGCCCTCTTGATACACATGCCTCTTCAAGCTACTAAGCAAGACCGCAGAATGGTTTGTTGGGACGATGAGGGCAGATGTGTAGGCACAGATTTGCCTCCCCCGACCTTTTCTGTGATGCGTTGCTTTTTTCTTTTACCTTCACGTATGCGAGAGATGTGTAGAGCTGCGGAGGTTAAGGTGATTTGGTATCGCAGAGTCACAGATGTATGTCTTTGTCTGTTTTGCGAATTGAAAACTGCTTCAGTGATTGCGTTGCACAACTCAGCGCTTGGTGGTTATGTACAGCTCTGCAATCAAGCCAGTCCATACACTGTTGGTATCTTTGGCTCTTCTACGTTCTGTAGCAGCGGGTGCTGTGAAAGGGGAGGGGCGAGAGGTTGGTCTTATGTCGAACCCCGGCATTGCAAAGGGTGGTGGTGGGGGATTCTCTGCTAATCGATTGTGCCAGTCCCTGCATCTGGGTGTGTGATGGGCTGAGTTACTGTCTAGTGGCGGATTTCTTGTGGGAGCGTAAAGGTGCAGCCCCAACATTGATACGTGGCATCGTGTTGTCGTTTGCCATCACCTACTTGCGGCAGCTTTAGCGTCATGAGTACCGTTTCCTCTCATGATGTTACATGGGCGGGCTTGCCAACTCGATCTTTGTAAATGGATATTACACTGCATGCACATTTGCACTTGAATGGCGTTACTCGCTATGTTTCACATCCACATTCGTTAGGGGAAATAGTTAGCCCAAGGTAGTTCAGGGAAGAGGGTGCCGGCGGCACACCGCTGTGGTAGTTCGCATCCACCGTCAGTTTGGCCTTTCTGTCTGGCGTGAAGCCCAGGGGAGGCAGAGCTTGATTGTGTCCTTGGGAAAGGGTCTCATTAAGGAGGGCTGGGGTACCCCTCTCTGGATAGCTCCCATGGCGTACAGTAGTCGTGAGAACTTCTTGGAGGATGACTGTGACGTATGCATCAACCACGAGGAGAGCCCTCAGAGCGATCCCTCTGGCTACTATGCTGCTTTGGGCGTCTCTGAGGAGTCCACACAGCAAGAGATTCGTCGTGCTTTTCTTCACTTGAGTCAGAGGTATCACACCGATAGCCACGCTGGGCAGTCCGAGGAGGTGCAGTTGCTGATGCGCGAACGTTTCCAGGAATTGATGGACGCCTACGAGGTACTGTCCGATGTGAAGCAGCGGGCGGCGTACGACACGGCGGGCAGAAAAGGAAAAGAGCTCCTTCAGCTGGTGCCGCAGCATCTCTCCCATCGCAGGGACATCATTAGCTACGTTCTTTCCCTGGATCGTGAGGTAGAAATAATGCGAACCGCCAAGATGTTGTCAGCCACGTCGGATGTAACCCTATCTTTTTCTTTGGTACCACTGACGCAATTGCTTGCGCATTCTATGCGGTCAGGACCCCCGAGTGAAACCACTCCCGCTGTTGATCCCCCGCCCCCTCTTGACAACGCCGCACCGGTGGAGGAAACGAACAATGGGGACGACATGGCTGCTGTCCCGGAGCACGACATGGCACCGGCTAAGACCACGGTCTCCGGCGTGCAGGTAAAGGAGGCTGTGGTGGACGGTAAGAGGATACTGGTACTTGTGCCAGGAGAAGATCTGCAGCGCCAATTGCAAGCCAAGCTTCAGGGCGTCCGACAGCAGCGAGGTGTACCTATTCAAAAGCGGCACCTGTCGTGGGATGTTGTGAAGACTATGACGCCGC
Organism: Blechomonas ayalai; assembly: GCA_020509355.1. NCBI lineage: Eukaryota > Euglenozoa > Kinetoplastea > Trypanosomatida > Trypanosomatidae > Blechomonas > Blechomonas ayalai. The sequence continues at coordinate 50,490 of JAIZPF010000061.1, read as the reverse complement.
AGGTGATCCATTTTCGGCACAGCATCCAGCACATGGTCACGCCCCGGCTTTGTCTTACCTTCCGCACCGACACACGCAGTGACGACTCGCAGTGTCCTGTGACCTTCACGACCTTTGCCGAATTTCTGCAGGATGCGGTTAACACCTATGGTGCGTCTCTCCGTTACTCCGTATCGAGCCTGAAGATTAACCTACATCGCCACCGCGTTTTGAATGCTCTATGGACGATGAAAGCTAAACTAACCGCCTTCAAGGATGGCGATGCTTTGCAGAAACTGGAATTAGGACTCTCACGCAAGCTGTCCGAATCAGCTGAGCTGGAGAATACACTTGCGTGGTCCCTCACTGAGATGGGGTACTTTCGTACTGCTATAAGCCGTGCTGTAGATGGGGCCCAGACCTACATCAGCGCCTACATCGGCTACCATAACCTTCGCGTGACGGTGATGTCGGAGTGCCCCGCCACGTATGGTGTAGCGACGTTGAACCCCGCTCACCAGCCCCCTCGTGGGAAGCTGCAGTACTCGGTCAGTTTCTCTCCTATTACGGGCCAAACGTATGTCGGCTATGAAGCGTGGTACCGCCGCTCCTCTCTGCAGCAGTACGGGGTGTCCTTTACCACGATGCTGCCATACTCCCTCAGTCCCTTGGCCCCGCCATTGTTCCTTGTGCAGAGCCCGAACTACGCGGTGGTCAATCAGATTTTTCTCCTATACGCCCGGGGTAAACACAAGATCAGCATTCCTATTGTGGCCTTTACGTCGTCGAACATCCTTCACTCGTTCATGTGGCTTGCAGTGCCTCTTTGTGCTTATCGGCTGGGCTACCTGTTGTACCGTCCGTATGTCCACGCCCGCGATACGAAGTACTACATTGCGCAACGGAGGGAGCACATTGCGGAAATGGATATGGCGCGTGAGAAGGCGCTGCTTGAGCAGGCGGCGCTGGAGTTGGTCGGAGTGAGGAGTCATATGGAGGAGGATCGTAAGGGAGGCCTTGTCATCATTAACGCGCAGTACGGTGTGCTGAGGCCGCAGTACGTGGAGGCTGACGCTCCGGCTGCGAAGGAGCGGGCGTGGTGGGGACAACGCCTATGGAGTACGGTTACTGGACGCCACACAAGGTCCAAGACAAAGGTAGTTGGCCAGGATGGGGGGAGCACGACCGAAGTTTGCACCGCGCACGATGCCGTGGGAAGCGATGCGATCCCACTTTCCCTGGATGTCACCTGGGCGATGCAGAATTTGGTACGTGACTCGGCGTTGGTTCTACCACGGGGCACGAAGGCAAAACTGACCGGCTTTTGCGATCCAGACCCTTTCACGCCCGAGCGGAAGCAGCTCAAGGTCGTTTATTGGTTTCGGAAAAGGCGTCATATGGTAGTGGTAGACGATGAGGAAGCGGTTACCTTGCCACAACGGGACCATGCCGTAGGGTCATAGCATGCGGCAGCGGATGCAGTTCCTCTTGCGCTGGTGGTCGACGTGGTGACTAAGAGATGGAACTGCGGGGAAGGCGTTGGGGGGGGGGTGCTAACCGTTTTATCGTATGGCAGTGTGCTTTGTATGTAGCGTGACGTGGCTGTCTGCGCTATGGGTCGTTTCGTCTCGTATCGTCCGTGGTGGTTGGGTGACGGAGCCTTACATATAGGCTATAATTGGGTCATCTCTTCTCTCACGTAGTGGGGGAGGGGCGGTGCTCATATTCCAGCACATAAGCAAACTTTCTGTGCAGACAGGCCCACATGCCTTGGCAAAAAGGCGCGGCTGTCCTCCTCTTCTTTCATGTGCTGGAAGCCGGTCCACGATGCCTGTGATGGTGATGAGTGAAGGAGGGGGAACGGTTCTTCTTACCAAGCTGCTGTTGTGCGTTGCCGCCTTCTTACTTCTCTGATAGCCTTGCTCACCTGTCGGGAAGGGAAAGGTACAAGTGAATTTACCGACTGGACACTTCTCCCCATTTGACAAAAGGAAAGAGGGGAGGGGGGGCACTATTGGGCCGTGGCGACTGTTTGAAAGACTCTGTGGTGAAAGCAATTTGGAAGACCAGCGCATCCCGTATCTCCCCTGTTCCCTTCTTCCCAGACGGACTACATCCTCGCTCCCAACGTCGCGTTTTCTGCTTGGCCTGAGGTGCCGATCGAGGTGAGGTGCTCGACCCTCTCATCGAATCTTGGACCCTTTTGCTAGTGATTGCTTTTATTTTGTAAAAAACAACAACCCACCAATGCTTTGCCGTACGTCGCGTTGGGGGTTTAAGCACCTCGTGCGCGAGGTAGATCCCCGCGGGTTCATGGGCGACTTTAGACAACTGAACTACATTAGTGCACCCAGCACACAGAAATACGTCGCCGAGGCTGTCCGAGAGAATTCGAACATGCTCTTCTGCGGCCCCCATAGGACTGGAAAGCTCACGATACTCAAGGCTATTGGCAAGCACCTCGAGGAGGAGAAAGGCCTGCGCGTGTCGTATACTTCAGCGGATAGCGGGCGGGCAAACAGGCTTGATGGTCTTCTTTTGCACCACTTTCTCGGTTTGCGCCTCAGTCGGGATGACTTGCCTTCGCAGGAGCAGCTGGAGGGGACATTCGCGCGGCATGTGCGACTGGTAGAGTCCACCTACGGCGGCTGCCTTCCCAGTCTGTGCACTATTGACGTTCTACTGCTGGACTCCGTGGAGAAAATTGATCCAGTCGTGCTCACCTCCATGGAGGCAGTCTGCCGACGACAACGGGGGAAGCCCAATGAGCCGTTTGGGGGACTTCGGGTGTACGCAGCGGCGGATTTTTGGCGGCTACCAGTACACCCCACCAGTGACACGGGTGGGTATGTCTTCCAGTCGGAGCAGTGGAGCCGTCTCTTTCCTCAGCAGCGTTTACTGCATCGTATCCACGGTCAATGCAGTAAGCTGAACAAAATTACAGAGAAGGCTTTGTTCGGTACTCTTGACATGTCCGACTTAGAGGAGTTGGAGGGGCTTTCGTCCGGCAGGCATCCTGCTACGGCTGAGTCACAGATAGAGGAGGAGGAAAACCTCGCTCAGGGTTCGAGCGGTGGTGACCTGTTGCTAGCGCAGGATACCCGCGGAGATTTCCCCATGCCCGTTTTGTGGAAGGACGACATCATCTCCAACATGGATGCCATCGCGCGGTTTACTCCACGATTTCCCAAACAGCCGACTATCAAGGTCATGCCCGCGCGGTACCGCCAGCTAAAGCGGACGGAGGTGGGCAACTTCCTCGTGAATATCCTCATGCAGTCGAGCACTGCTATTTCCTTTGGGTTTGTGGATGCATTAAGCATTGACGTGGGGAACCGTGTGCACCTATTGCTAGATGAGCGATCATCCTACTGTGTGCCCGCCGGCTCCGTGGGTGAGGTGATGCAAATAAAGGAGCACCACATCAGCGTCCACTTCCCTGCCGTACACCGCACGGTGGACATTCCACGCATGCGCATCACCTGCTACCACCCCGACTACCCGGAGGTGCAGTATGAGTTGCAGCAGTTCCCCCTCTTCCCGCGCCAACGTCTGTGCCCGATGACTATCTACGCCCACCCTAACACGTACTACCTTAACATCAACGGACGACGTCTGGCGGATACTAACGACCTTGGCAATATCCTGGCTCGCATGCGCAACTTCAATGACTTCACACTTCGCAATGCGGCGGACTTTGCCCACTTGGATGGCATGGTACATGAGCCAACCCGTATTTACTACCACCAACTTCTAGGCAAGCCTCTCGGTACTGCCTCAGAGCAGTGGTGCCGCAACTGCAAGGCTTTTGTTCCAACGGCGGACTTCTTCTCGCACTGGACGTCGTGCATCAAGTCTCTGCGGTGGTGTGTGGAGTGTAACAAGACGATCCCCATCGAGCTGCTTGGCCCCCATCAGGAAAAACACCAGGTGGTGATGTGTTTGGACTGCGGCAAGGGTGTGGAGTGGCGTCACTGGGAGGCGCACCGCTTGTCATGCGGTGAGATGATGCGGGAGGTGTCACCCGACAATCAGTTTCTTCCACTGCGTACGCGGCAGTTGGCGCTAGAGCTCGGTCTCGACAAGCGTGACTTGCACACCATGCGTGCCTTTTCCAAGTCCATGCTTCCGCGCTCTCGCAAGGAAGTGCAATAGGCTTAGGCATGAAGGCGATGTGATGGGCGTAGTTTGTGGCCATCCACCTAATGGTGGCCCCCAGCCCCTCCCTCCCTACCTCCACCCTCTCTTGAACCTATGGTGAAGCGTATCGTGATGTTGTGCCTGCGCAATGCCTGCCCGCCGAGCCTCCTGATCCCACTTGCCGGTTTTGCGTTGCCTTATCGCTTTACTCTTTCGACCCTGCCCTCTGCCCTTCCCTTTTGCCCTCTCCTCTCCGGTTGTAGTTCGACTCCGTCATTCCAAATCATTTCCTGACCGTTCTCGTCGAAGCAAGCGGTGAGGTGGAGAGGGGGACGTGCGGGATCGATCATGCTCTTACGTGGGAGTGTCATTCTGGCACCCTTCACTTCGCGCCTTCGGCCGTTTGTCTCCGCTGAGCTTACTGCGTACACCCGGCGGTATTGGGCGGTTGTATTTACGGTTGGTGCGCGTCCCATCGAGACGGGCCACATGCGCCACTACCTCTCATGGTACTGTACACGACTCAAGGTGGTCGAACTGGATCACCATATCCACTCGCTTAGGCTACGCCAGCAGATCGTTGACAGTACCGGCACCGCTGAGCTTCCCATTTTGTTCGTCAATCAGAAGTTAGTGGGTACTTTGCAGGATGTGATGTCGTTGGAGGAGCGTAAGCTGCTCAAGGACGTTGTGCAGTTTGGATTTCAGTGGAAAACAGGACCATCAGCTGGAGGGGGACCGCAACAACTGCACACCCTTCCATCAGCCTACGGCGACACGGAATTATTTCGTGCTCGATATCGTGGTCTGCCTGTAGCAAGACCAGTGGTACGCCTGCCCACACTCCACCCTTTCCACAGAGATGGCAGTGAATAGGCCCTGTGACACCACACCAATTTCGGGTAGGGCACACGAACTCCATGTGTACGTTTGGGTGAGCAGTTGCGTGAGCCACTTGTTGCGCTGTAACATAATAACATAGGAGCGAGCACCCAACCCTGTGCATGCATGGTTGTTGTGGTGTCAACTGCCACGCCAACAGAAATGTCTACCTGTGGGCGTGATGGCCTCACAGTGTCTGCACAGCGATCCTGTCCAAGCCCATTTGCATGCCACTCTTCACTTCACTAGCGAAACCATTGTTGTGCCCAATGCCACCGACACATCCAAGTCTGAGTTTTTACCGTGGAGAGCGTGCTGTGCTTCTGCACTGGCCCGACATGTCTGTTGAGGCGGAGCCGCTGTTTGTCATTGACCTACACCGTACTCTTCTTCCTCCCTCCCCTATTGGCCAACTGGGCGATGTATGCGATGAAAACTATGCTCAGCAATTGGCAAGCAACGACGGCCTGGCCTTGCTGCAGACGAACTGGGCACTCCTGCTCCCACTCCTGTTTCCTTGCGTGCGAGAGGAGGAGCCACTGCTTTCGGGCGCTGCGTCTGCGACCGTGGAGGAGGCCCCGCTGTGTACCGCTCCTATTTCCTCACCAGCTGAATGTGCCTCAGCGGTTGCCTACACCGAGGACTATGCGGGACTGCGAGAGCTCGCCATCATGGATCGCGTCCACTACAGCTACGTCGTACTACTGCGGTTTCTTGGCTGGCGCCTATATGATGATAGGCGCGGGATTCTCGACCGCCACCGGAACTGGAAGGCACGGTACGCCTTGCTGGCGCGGTACTATGGACATGCATGCCCTGCTCGGGTGTGTGATGCCGCGTGTACAGGGTCGCTCTCATACGATGCCATTTCCTATTACGAGGACGCGGTACCGCGAGTCCTGCGCTGTCTGCTCGGTATCGGCTTCATTATCTACGCTGTGCGGCTGGCGGAGTTCTTGCTGGACGAGATGAAGTGTGACCGGCTGCTTTTCCTTCACGATTTCGTAGAGAAGGAGTGTTTGCCTCTCCTGCTGAACTCCTGCAACGTGGACGAGAGCCACAAATCGCGCCTCACACATAAGTTGTATTCGCTGACCCACAGTGATTCCGACTGACGGGAAATGCGGCGGGTTTCAAGGGACCGGAGATGACAAATTTAACAGGTGGCAGGGTGGTGGCTGGGAGGACTGGCGGGAGCGTGCCCGCCTAGTGAGGAGAGTTAAGCGGGTGGAGGCTACATCCCACACAGCGCCGTTGGTACAGCATTTGGTGGACTGAGGATGCCGCGATACTTCTGAGACCTACCTCACAAACCAAAAGATATCCCGTGCTGATGGTTCGGAGCGACATACGAGGGAACCCTCGTATTCGTCCACCTCCTCAGCAACCAAGAACGAAAGAGATTGCATGAAGACGCCTATGTACCGCTACTTGAGGCGTGTTCTCAGGTCTTGCCCGATACACAACAGACTAGGAACAATGAAATGGGTATGACTTCCGGGGCGCCTGCGCTCTACCATCGCAGACACAACTGCAAACCACTCCATAACAGTTATGCTGCGCTTCTACGTATCTTTGCTGCTCTTGCCGAAACGTGGCAACCGGCAACTGCCTGGTACCTCCTTGCGTGTGATATGCGGCGATACCTTTTTTCTGGCCATGAAGAGACGATACTTGAAAGCCTTGGTTGGACTATGAGCGGTGCTCAGCGACCGCTGTGCGGTTCTTTATCGATGTGATCGAGATCCTTCGCTATTCATTAAAGCGTTTAAACGTGGGTTGCTGTGCTAAGCGGAGTGCACCCCCCTCCCCCTCGCCCTGCGTCCTAAAGCAGGTGTATTACCTCAGGCGTGCGGCTAGGTGCCGCACTAGGGCCGCTGACCGATGAGCATACGAACAGGGGCTATAACCACATTTGCTGATATGGGGCCCATCGGGGCCCCAATGCACGGCGCAATGCCTGTCTTGCCAGTAGCCTTCCCGAGGCGGCATGCAGGAGTTGTAGGTATACGGCCAAGCCTAGCGATCTCTGCCGCGCATGGGACGCTCTGTGACGTTATTCGGGTGAACACCGCGTGCTCACCTGACCCGTGCCAGAGGACAAAGAGGATTCAGGTCTTCCATTTTAATGTCGCGCACCTGTCCCTCCTTGCGTAGCTTCCTTTGCGTTCCAGTCAACTTCTGCGAGTCTGAGTGCACTGCCGAAGCCTCATACCCTTATTATTATTTTTCTTATGCGCCATGCTCATCACTCCCTGTGTTTTCTTGTGGCGCACCCTTTTGCTTGCGCTGGACAGCAGTTATGGTGTGCTCCACTTTTACGTACGCATCACCATGTCTACACTGTCTGTGAAGGAAAGGATTAACGAGCGGAAAGAGAAGGATGAGCGACTGAGGCGGGAGCTCCGAGGGTTGGTGTCACAGAAGCTGGATCTTCAAGTGTCACTAGCGAGGCTTCTGGGGGAGTGCTCCGGCAGCATCGCTAATATTGTCAGCTCTCTTAGCCAAGATTTGGCGCCCTCACGGCTCCCCCGTACAAGTAGCGCAGCTTCAACTTATTTTGACCCTGAACTTACTGAGTTACACTTGCGGTTGTTGTCAGGCATTTTCAAGGACGAAATCGAGCGCCATAGGCGAGAGATGGCAAGCAAAGCGGTAGAGGACGCGCATCGCTTACGAGGTTGCTTTAGAGACGCTGTGCAGAGGGCAGTACACCTACCAAGCCTGGCAAGTGTGGAAGGTGGACAGTCGTCCATGGGGATTCTTTCGCGAATGGAGGAGCTTTACGCATCTATGGAGCGTTGTTTGGGATCTGCTAGCGCCACCCATTCCAAGGTACTCGATACAGCCGTGGCACATGGTGGGACGAGCGGGGAGGGAGCTTTACGGTGTGGCTTCTTTGATGAGGAGGGCGTCGAGCGAAAACTTTTGATATGCGCTGAGCGGGCCGCCAGGGAAAAGCTTATGCTCTTGTGCCGGGTTGTTGGGTTGGACGGTTCAGCACCGCTCTCCGATACCGAGGACAGGCTGCGGCATCAGGGCCGACATCTGGTGGCAGAGATCGACCGACTGAAGTTGCTGATAGCCCAGTCTGAGCAAGTACGCGAGTATGCCTCTCTGGAACACGATCTGCGAGAGCAGCAAAGGGCGCACCAGAAGAAGGCTGTGCGCCAGCGTCACAGTGCGTGTGAGGAGGAACTTGTCGTGGTATCTACCGCCGGGTGGCCCTCCACCTTGGAGACGCGATTAAAGGATATGGTGGCGCAGATGAATGCATTCTCTAACACTGTCGCCGCTGACCGTCTGCAGGAGTTACGTGCTGAGACGGCTACATTCGCCGGAAGGGAGGGCCTTTTCGGTGCGGCGAATTGCAGGGTGGCGGGGTGCTGAAGGGAAATGGGGAGAGAGCGGTGGGTATTCGTTTGTACATGCGGGAAAGGAGAGTGGCCACTCAGGTTGTCTACGTGGCAGGCATTTTCTTTTCTGTACTATAGCTGATGGGAGCAACGGCAGTATTACAAAATGCGCTTCCTTGCCTTCCGATTGTGCGTGTCATCAGTTGCTGTGGTACGTTTCGCCCTCTGCGCTTCATTCGCCGAATGGTGTTCTCATAAATATTTCTGTTATTGTTTATTGTCGTCGTCATAACCACCACACAGTTCATAGGGAGGGACTGCATTACAGGGAAGCGAGGGGCGGTGTGCAGTACAAGATCAACCTAATTCCTCTTCAGAGATGCCTACGACAGGGAAGGGCAAAGTGTCCGCGTTTAGGGAAATGCTGGAGGAGAGTGCCCGGCCTCGGAGTCCCTTGAGGAACCAACAGCAGGCAAATGTAAATTCCGGTTTGGAACGTGTGACGAAGCCTAACTTGCTATACACGTTTCAGAAGCCACACGCCTTCACCTTCAACAGCCGAAATGTAACGCCTGGTCGTGCTGCTGCGAGTGCAGCCGGCCAGGGAAGCGCATTCGTACCCACTCCACGAGGTATAACGAGGTCTGCCGATGAGCGAGACGTGGAGTTAATGCGGATGATCCAAAAGGCGAGCAGGAAGCCCAAGAATGATGCTGGTGCCGCAACGGTGGCACCCAATGATGAACTGCTCATGGGCGATTTGAAAACAGCCGAGGACGCCGTCGTCTTCTTCTCCGCTCACGGAAGCGGGACGGATGTGAAGTACGTGCTGCTCAATCGCGCCCCCCGCAACCTCGAATTCCGTCCGTATGACCTACTGGTCACATCCAAGGGCCTGGAAGATAATGAGCATTACATCATGAGCGCCACGGGTGTAGTGCACGTTAAGCCAGGCCACCCATCCGATGTGGTGTCGCTCGCTGACTGGATGAGAGAGTCGTCGCTGTTCAATGTGCTGCGAAAGATTCCCTTCTTCAAGCACTTCCTTCTGTACAAGGCTTTTTTCCGTTGGTACAAGGAACTGCGGGCGAGAAGGTACCGCGCGACGCGCAAGCTTCTGGCAAGGGACTTTATGCTCTCCAAAGCAACCTTCTCTACCCCTGGTGTGGACCTTATCAAGTCCACACACGACCTCACCACCGCGTCGCTGGCTCTCTACGTACCTGGTGGAAGGCACGATTATGCCATAGAGGATTTCCGAACCCAGCAGGCAAAACATCGACAAAAGGTGGGCAACTCGTTTGCTTCTGTGATGGAACACGTGGAGGGTAAACTGGCCAAATTGATTGAGATGCTCCAGCTCCGCGCCGATGTGCCCGACTTGAACACGCGCGAGGCCCTTGAGCAGTACCTGCTAGCGAACGCGATGACCGAGGGGAGGGATACTAGCTCGCAGCGTAAGATTAAATCTATGCTGGATGCCAAGGCTGAGCAGTATCGGGCAATGCGTGAGCTCAAGAGGAGTATGGTGGAGTACTCCAGGCTTGACGTCTTTATTCGCTTCATCGACCTCATGGCCGCAGAAAATTTGTTCCGCACCGTTCTCCATACGGTGCAGACGTTCTACAATACCCTTCGCGACCAGGGGAGTGAGGAGGTGCGGAACATCGGTTTTCAAGTGCTCCTGATGCCCACCGAGGGGGGCATGTTGTTCAGCCCCACCGAGGATGTGGTCCAAAGCGCGTGTGCGGAGGTGTTCAACGGCAGTGTTGAGGTGGCTGCAGCGGCCAAACGGTTGTGTGAGCAGAAGTTCTTCAAGGCGTACTTTGCCAAGGCACCGCGAGTGTGGAGTGTTGGGGGCGAGTTGCGGGACGACGCCCGCTTTTGCTTTCTGCAGGAGTCCACCCTACAACTGGTGCATCGTGACTATGAGCAGGCGAACGCGCGCATGGTGACTTACTCCACCACCCTACCACACATTCACTTCTTGCAGAAGGAATGGTCGGATATTGAGGCTCAGTGGAAGGAGGAGTTGCATGAGGAAGTGTTCTCCTGCCTCAGCCTGACAAAACTCTACCGCCGTCTTCAGGAGGCCCACGAGGTACTACGCGTACTGATGGCCTCGTTTGTCGGCAACACGCTGTGGATCAACGCCGCCAAGCTGAAAACAGAGGTGGAGCCACGGATGCAGATCTTGCGTGAGCGGATTGACTCGACACTGCGCAATACAGCAAAGGACACTGTGTGGAAGCTGCACGCCTACTTTAAGCAGAAGACGGTGGTGCTGAACGAGCGGCCACAGTCCCTTGCTGATTTTGCGGAGTATCTTGCCAAGTTCAAGGAGATTGCAGCGGAGTTTCCTCAGATTGAGGCCACTGTGACTCAGGCGGAGTCCCTCGCTGAGCTTATGGACCGTCAGCAGGTGGAGTTTACTGAGGATGAGGATAAACAGGTGAAGGAGCGTACGCTAGGAAACAACAGTACTTCCTCTATCTCACTGCACGTACTCTTCGATGAGGCCCGCTTGCATGCGGAGGAGTTTATTGATGAGTCGATGGCGGTGCATGTTGAGGTTCTCGCGGGTGAAGTGGCCAATGTGGAGGATGAGTGTCTTGGTCTGCAGCAGATCCTTATAGGCGAGGAGTTTGTACTGCTGACCGCCAGTACTGAACCCGTTCTGCAATACCTCTCGGATGTTGGTAGCAAGCTGGACGATATCCAGGCTGCGGAGAAGCGCCTCACGCGCTATGCCAAACTTTTCGACCAGAAGCCGATAGAGTGGTCCTTTCTCACTCAGACACTCTCGCTTTATCGTGTGCGGCAGGAGGCGTGGTCACTGCTGGACACCTTCAACAAGAAGGTTGAGTATTGGTTTGACTGCCCCGTGAAGGATCTGCCAACAGAGGAGATGGAGGAGCAAGTCAATGCGATGATGCGGGGTGCCGGCCAGATCACGCGTACAATGCAGGAGAAGGACATTGAGGATGAGCTGGCGCCGCATCTGCTCGGCGAACTGCAAGCACTTCGGCAGAACATGGCCGTCATCCATGATTGCGGAAACAAGCACATGACAACTGAGCACTGGGACATTGTGCTCAAACAGATGACTGGGTCTGCATACGTCTACCACGACGACCTCAACCTGCGCATGCTGCAGCAGCAGGACGTGTTCTCCTTCAAGGAAGTTCTGGCGGAGCAGTCCGGCTTGGCTACAGGTGAGTGGAAGATCAACAACGATCTTGACGTGGTGAAGCAGATTTGGGATAGCGTCGCCTTTTCTACCAAGCCATATAAGAACCGCGATGGCATCTTTATCCTTGAAGGTTTGGACGAGGTCATTCAACAGCTGGAGGACCATCAAATCGAGCTTCAGACAACGCGGGCTTCCCGATTTGTTGCACCTGTCCGGGACAAGGTGGAGAAGTGGATTAACGATCTCCGCCTCATCTCTGATGTGATTGAGGAGTGGATCACGCTGCAGAAGAACTGGATGTATCTCGAGTTCATCTTTTCCTCTGACGACATTAAGGAACAGTTGCCTGAGGAGAGCGACCAGTTCGACGCCGTGGATCGCCTGTTCCGAGGGCTGACCGCCAAGGCTACCTCCGTAAAGAACGTGTACCGCATTTGCACGGAGGAGGGCCTGCTGGATGACCTGCGCAGGAGCAATAGCCACATCGACCACATTCAGAAGAAACTGGAGGACTACCTGGAGACGAAGCGGATTGCCTTTCCTCGGTTTTACTTCCTGTCCAACGACGAGCTGCTGTCCATCCTCTCCGATGTACGGAATCCCGAGGCGGTCCAGCCGCATCTGTCGAAATGTTTTGACTCCATCGCATCGCTCATGCTTGAGGATGACCCGTGCCCGAAGATCATGGGTATGGTCTCTGGCGAGGGCGAGCGGGTGTCCTTTGAGAGCCCTGTCTACCCTGTTGGGAACGTGGAGCAGTGGCTGAATGAGATCGATTTGATGATGAAGGCCTCGCTTCTGATGCACATGCGTAAGTCGGTGGAAATGTACCCGCAGAGGAAACGCGAGGATTGGTTTTTTGATCATCCCGCGCAGTGCATTCTGGCGGTGGACATGATAGCGTGGACAGGCGAGGTGGAGGAGGCCATCACTAGCAACTCTCTGCAGCGGTACCACGATGAGTACCAACAGCAGTTACTCCGCATGGTGGACCTCGTGAAGCGCCAGCTGTCCAAGCTGGAGCGCACCCTGGTATGTACCCTTATTGTGCTGGATGTACACAGCCGTGATATTGTGCAACAGCTTGTCGAGCGCCAGGTGGCCACAGTGGAGGACTTCAACTGGTCGCAACAGCTCCGTTACTACTGGATGCAGGACGGGACGGCGTCCGGTGGGATGAACGTGGGGATCCGCCACTGCAGTGCACATTTCTGGTACGGCTACGAATACCTCGGCAACCAGCCTCGTCTCGTCTGTACCCCTCTCACGGATCGTGCCTTCTTGACCTGCACGAGCGCCCTCGGGATGAATCTCGGCGCGGCTCCACAGGGCCCTGCTGGGACTGGTAAGACCGAGTCAGTCAAGGACCTAGGCAAGGCTTTGGCGCGCCAAGTGGTGGTGTTCAACTGTTCCGATGGCATTAACTACAAGACCATGGCCCGCATGTTTGCAGGCTTGGCACAGGCCGGCGCGTGGGCGTGTTTCGATGAGTTCAACCGTATCGAGCTGGAGGTACTCTCTGCGATCGCGCAGCAGATGCTTGAGATTACTACCGCGCTTGGTCAAAAGCTAGACCGCATGATCTTTGACGGCCATCCGATTCGCCTGAGCACGAACTTCGGCGTGTTTATCACGATGAATCCCGGCTACGCGGGCCGCACAGAACTCCCCGACAACCTCAAGGCCCTTTTCCGCCCCATTTGCATGATGATCCCAGACTACGCACTGATTGCTGAAATTATGTTCTACTCGGAAGGGTTCACGGACGCGCGGATGCTGGCGCAGAAGATGGTGCAGCTGTATAAGCTGAGCTCTGAGCAGCTCTCCAAGCAGGATCACTATGATTTTGGTATGCGCGCTGTGAAGTCTATTCTTGTCATGGCGGGCGCGCTGAAGCGGCAGAACCCGGACGAGAACGAGGATATACTGCTTATCCGTGCCATGCGGGACGCCAATGTGCCCAAGTTTCTTCGTGAGGACACTGTGCTGTTTATGGCGCTTGTCAAGGATTTATTTCCCACAGCAGCGATGGAGGAGGCCCAGAACGAGCTACTGGTACGGTCCCTGCAACAGCAGATGGAACTCGAGGGGCTGCAGGTGGTCGAGGGAATGGTCACAAAGGCCCTTCAGCTCTACGATACGCTGGTTGTCCGACACGGTGTGATGATGGTGGGGCAGACCTACAGCGGCAAGACGACGACTGTCCGCTTGGTGCAATCGGCTCTCACCCAGATCAAGGCTGATGGCCACGACCCCGAGGGTCATCACCCTCTCTTCAATAAGGTGTCCATTCACTTGCTCAATCCCAAATCTGTTACCATGGGAGAGCTGTATGGACAGGTGGATGACATAACCCGCGAGTGGACGGATGGGATTCTAAGCGATATCGCGCGTAACGTTACACGCATGGCGCAGACGAAGCCTGACCGGCAGTGGATCGTCTTTGACGGCCCTGTGGATGCGATTTGGATTGAAAACATGAACACAGTGCTCGACGACAACAAGCTCCTGTGCTTGTTCAATGGTGAACGCATCAAGCTGCCACCAACCGCCACTTTCATGTTTGAGGTGCAGGACCTGGCCGTTGCCTCCCCCGCGACGGTGTCCCGTTGCGGGATGGTGTTTATGGAGCCGTACTACTTCGACGGCAACCGTGGGTGGACCCCAATCGCTCAGAGCTTGGTTAGCAAACTCAGCGCGGCCAACGCAGGAATGCATGGCGAACGCCTGATGGAGCTTCTGCTGGCCATCCTGCCTGATGCCCTTGACTTTATTCGTAAGAACTGCCGGGAGTGGATGCGTTCCTCCGATGCGCAACTTGCCGTGTCTTGCATTCAACTTCTCCATGGCTTTGTCAAGTCCTACGACGACAGCAGTGTGTGGCCCCGCGGGGCCGTGCAGCCGGTCGAGGATCCAGAAAAAGAGGCGGCACCACTGGACAATTTTGGCGCTCCTATGGATGCCGGGGAGGACAACGATGCGTACGACCCTCCCGAGGAGTTTCGCCGCCCTCTCATCAGCGCCCCTACCGTTCCTGCCGATGAGATCGCCCTGTTTGAAATGTACTTCATCATGGCCTTTGTGTGGTCCGTCGGCGGCAATTTGCGTGATGACGCTCGAGACAAGTTCAGCAATTTCATTCAGGAAAGATTTGAGCAGGTGATGCCGGGGCGCTTGCCGCGCCAGGGGGACTGCACTGTCTACGACTACGTAGTGCACCGGCCATCCCTGACGTTCATCACATGGAACCACCTGGTCCCCGACTTCATATACCGTAAGGATGTTCCCTACTTTGAACTGATCGTGCCCACTGCAGAGACGGTGAGTCTGACAACTATGCTGAGCGTGCTGGTCACCACCTCTCAGAACGTGTTGGTGAATGGCGTCACCGGTACCGGCAAGTCGTTGGGCATTATGAGTTTCATGCGAGAGACGCTTCACGGCGATGACCCCTCCGCGACATGGGAGTACTTCTCCACCGTGCTCTCCGCCCAAACCAAGAGCAAGGACATCGAGGAACGTCTGGAGTCCAAGCTGTACAAGGTACGCGCCACGGTGCTCGGGCCCAGCCCGGGTAAGCGTGCCCTGTTCTTCGTCGATGATCTGAATATGCCTGCTCTTGAGAAGTATGGCGCCTCTCCTCCAATCGAGTTACTGCGACAGCTGATTACACAAGGCGGGTTTTTTGACAAGCACAAAACTCCCGCCACGTTCAAGGAGCTGCATGATGTAATCTTTCTGGCTGCCTGCGGCGTGCCTGGCGGTGGCCGCAATGAGGTTACCATGCGTCTGACCTCTCGTTTCCACTTGTTGTGCCAACCCACCGTGTCGGAGCCATCAGTGCGACGCATTTTTGGTTCTATCCTGTACGGGTTCCTGCGGGCGTGGAATGACGGCCCCAGTCTATGCATGCCGCTGATCGAGGCGACCAAGGAGTGCTACCAGCGCATCACACAGGAGAAGCTGCCGACCCCTACGCGCTCCCACTACACCTTCAACCTGCGTGATTTTAGTAAAGTGATCCAGGGCATCATGCAGGTGTCTCCGCGTGGGGTGAGCGGTAGGGAGGGCATCTGTCGCGTGTTCGTGCACGAGGTCAGTCGCACTTTTCACGATCGTCTGATCGACGAGGAGGACCGCTCCTGGTGGTGGCAGACTCTGTCCGAAGTGGTGACGAAACACTTGGGTACGTCCTGGGAGCACGGCTTCGCCGAC
>JAIZPF010000061.1:3731-18321 GCA_020509355.1 Blechomonas ayalai | reverse complement strand
GGTACCAGGGACGGGGGTGGCTGGTCTGCCCAGTGGGTGTGTGGCGCCACTACAACGACCGCCCTCATATTACGGCGTCTCTTTCCCGGATATGACTTCCCGTGCCACAGGTGTGTCCTCTTCCGCTGGCGGACGTCTTCCTGGCACCAAGGAGATGTTGCTGTCGTCTGGCATGCAGGTCTCATCGCTCTCACAGACCGCTACCGCTCTGTATCAAACTCTCAATTCTTTCAACGGGATGGAACAGAACTTCAACGACACTCTGGGCAGGGCGGATCGAGCGGCAATGGTGATGAGCGTAGATCAACCAGAGAACTTGTGGCACGCTCCAATGCAGGAGGGCGAGCCGGCGTGCGTAGCGGGCGGTGGTGCACCTGACGCTGCTGCTTTCTCCAGTACACTGCGTCCCACGGGAGACCCATTCATGCCCTCATTACTTTCGAACGCAGGAGAGGGCATGCAGGCATTGCTAGCCACCTTGCGTAGCTCATCGCATGTGCAGTTAGCAGTACCGGACGCCTCGCTTCACAATGTAGCCAAGCTAAAAGAGCCGCGGCTCCCAGGCCAAACCCACGCAACTGTGACTCGTGTATCGACAAGGACAGAGGCGGCGCTTGCCCGCCTCTATGCCCACACTGGTAATACCGGATCAGTGTCCCACGCTCCTCCCCCGACCTTGGGCGAGGTGGCTTTGACAGTGGAAGAAGTACGTCGCCGGTATGGCTCACGCGAAGTGCATTCCCGAGGAGTGCTCTCCGTTGCGTCCGTGCAAACCGTGTGTAACGGCTCAGGCTCATCCATGGACGAGGCGGCCAACAAAGACCCTCGGCAGCCTACCAAATTTGTTTTGGGCAGCTACGCTGACTATTTGCACACGCCCGCCTCTGTCCTTAAGGGCCTTCGACAGGCGGAGGAGCAGTGTGACGGTACGCAGCGCTCCGCTCACAACAAGCATGGGATGTCTAGCAGTGAACCTCACACCAGTGCTCAGCCCGTACATTCGCATCGCCCTGGTAAGCCATCGGCGACTGGAGGATTAGCGAGGGCTCCAGCAGCGCAAGGTGGCGTCCATTGTCCCACTGGAGCGGGTACCATTCCTAGCATCCGGCAAACACCTCACCGGCATCCACACGACGAGCCTTTGGACAGATATCTGTTCAATCAACAGCGACAGTGGTGTGATCGAAATCGCCTTGTTTGCCTTGACAAGGAAAACTGGGTGTTTGAGGACGATCCCTGCGCGGCGCATGAGGAGGCGATGCAACTCGTGCTAGCAGAGGAGGAGGCACACAAGCGACACTTGCTCAGCCAGCGGCGGATGGAGAGGGCTCAGTATCGTAACCGAGAAGAACGCCTGCAGCGAGAGACACAGAATAGGTATTCGCATACGGATACTCGCATTCCATACCCAGGTGAAGGGTTGCACAGGGATGGGGGGCAGCTCTCCCTGCATCATCATCTCTGCGCCCGCCTGAACCCCTGGGGCGAGGATGCGCCGGCTTCCACGCTTATTTACAACCCTATTCCACATCAATCACTCAAGGGTATCGCGGCCGGGCATTCTTCTTTGCTATTTGCGAACCAGCATGACTCGGTGTCTCAGGAGAGCGGTACCGCTTTGAATCCGCGACTGCAGAGCCCGACCCCGCTTTCCCTTCCTTCTCGTGCACCGGTGGAGCGGACGCGGAACTTGACCCGGGGAATGACCGGCTCTACTCCCATGGCCACTGTTGGCGCGCCCTCAGTGAGAGGGCCGCCTGTGTATCACGACGATCGGATAGTAGGTGCTGAGCGGGAACTTCTTGCCTTTATTCTCTTCCTTGCCACGACTGGAGGCTATATGCTTCCAGAGGATGGTGCGGTACCTCCGAAGGGTAAACCGACCATCGTCAGCGATGACGTTTCCGCCGACGTGGCTCCCAAAAAGCAACCGGGGCACATGACGCAAGAAGGGCCACACTCACTTATGCGAGCTGCTACGGAGAACCGGGCGGCAGTGGCGACACCACTGGGTAGTGAGAGCGACGTCATCTCCGCATACTTGTGCGAGCCCTTCAGCGACCTGCATGTGTGCTCGTTGGATGGGTTGAATACCCGTTTGAGATGTGCTGTGGACGCGTTAGTACACCGTGTACCGGATCAGTCATCGTCTGTGGAGTTGTGTACCGTTACAGAGGATGCCAGTGATGGTGTAGTTGATGCGCTTGCTCCGCCCAACGTCTTGGCTGCAGTGCCGCTTGTTGTACGTTGTGGTGCACACCCGTGCGGTGAGTTGAATATGCGAGCTGCCGACCACGCGACTGCCGAGGCGTGTGCAGAGTGGGAGGTGCACGTTGACGCGCTCGATTTAGTGCGTCGCCTTCCCCACGCCGCAGTTGAAATGGCCTTGAGGAACCCCGGCGGCGCTATCCGCGCGGTTCTAGAGCCGGACAAACGGCACAACGACGGGTCCACGTGGATGACCGAATGGCGACTGGTGCTGCAGAAGTTCCTGCAGACCACTGCCCCAGTTCCGCACGGTATGCCGATACGGGAACTCTCACCTGATCACCATGGGGAAGCTCTGCAACCGCCGCGCTCCGACTGGAAGGAGAAGCATGCCGGCGCGCAAGGTGGCCGGCCCGCATCGCAGGTACATGACAGTCACATCCTGGGTTTCTCAGTGGATGTCGCCGCTGCTGTAGCGCAGAGTCGGTGGCGGTCACATGCTCTAAAGACGTTGGCAGACCCTATTGCTGAACAGCAGATGAGAGAGGTTCCATCAATGGAGCATATGAGACGTACTTCCGCCGCAAGCTGGAAGGCCCCTAACGTGGACGCCATCGTGAAGGCGGCACACTCTTCTCCCATATGTTCCAGTGCACCGCAAGCCCTCGAGCAGCGAGGAGCGGCGGACGCCACGGCTTTCTCACTTGCGTCTACCAAAGAAGACGCCGTTGCAATGCAACGTCCAACACCACCTGCACCCTTTTCTGTACCTGACGGCTCCCTTGACCTAGCGGCACCCCCGGAGATGGATGGAGTGCCCTTGGCTCCCCGCAGCCGGGACAGATACCCGTTGGACATGCTCGATCTGTACATCGTTGCTTCCCTCGCGGTGGAGGAGATAGACAATGTATTGGTGCCACGACTGCAGCGCTCGCGAGACGCATATGCACTGTTGTGCAACGAGCTTCTGGAGTCTGGCGTGATGCCACATCACTCCAGCGGACGACTGCTGACGCCGATGCTGCGGGACAGCAACGTTTCTTTCCCTTTGGAGCCACGGCGTGCTAGCAGGTCATCCAAGGGCATCGCTAGCAATCCTCAAGCATCTACATCGCATGGTGATGGTCCGACTGGAAGTCTCACCGTGACTGCTGCCCCTGAGAAACTGAGCGGCCTGCGCTCTCTTCTCCAGATGGAGACTGCGTATGCTCGAGACCTCGCAACCCTGCAGCATCTCCAACTCACCATCCGGCGCTACAATGAGCATGTGGAATCCTATAATTTACATCAGCTGTCAGAGAAGGCGTTCTGGGGCCCCCTTTACCGCAGTGCCCTCCGCATATCCTATCTACTTTGTAGCTATCTCGTCCAACACGGTTTGGAAGGCACGCCAGAGAAGTACCTGCTGCTACTCCAGCCTGTGGCTCTGTTTATGGGATGTGTGGGGGGCCACCGAGATATGATGATGAAGCTTCCCGAGGTGATTCTTGAAGTAGTGGAACGCGCCAAGCGAGTACGAATGCCCATTGCACTACTGGATTTAAAAAGTAAAGGCGACGCGCAGCTGGAGTCTGCGGCTTCCGCCATGGATGCATGCGGGAAAGTAGCGGACGTAGTCTCATGCCTCGCTACGGAAGCCGACGTACTGGGTATTCCCCTTACACACGCCAAGGTGCCCTCCTCCAACTACCAGTCTATACCGCCTCTCAGCGGTGCATGAAGGAGATTGCTTCACCTCTAAGGATAAGCAAGGCGCCTTTTGATGTTGCCTGTCTGTTTTGGGGGTGTGCGTGCTATCGCCTCTAGTGGTCTGAGGCAGTATGTAAAATAAAGAACGGGCCAAAAATATCTGAGACGAAGCCCGCCTTGTGCTCTCTGATACCTGAGAGGGCTGCTTACGCTAGTTGGGAGAAGGGTTGTTGGGGCAGGTTCTGTTGCTTGCTTGGTTTCCGTCCATTCGTGTGCTTCCTGTGGCACCGCTGTTTTCGCGTTACCAAGTCGGACCAGTACTATGCACACACCAAGAGCGCAGTAGGCGGGGGGGGGCTTTTTGAAATATTCTGCTGAACCATCTGTGGTGTGGTCTGCCATCTTTCTCTGCCCCCACACATGGAATGAGTGACTGTGCAACCTGCATCTTTGTTCATCTCCATCTCTTTGTCGGCCGGGTTCTCTTCTGGAGTCCCTTGACCAGTGTTGGCGTGCAGGGAGGAGGAGGGGGGTGGGTGGGCACGTACTACCCTCCACCTACTAAAGGCATCCATCTGCTCAACGTGCGAAAGTTCCTTCAATGAGGCTCCAGACAGGGCAGTCATGCTCTGTCGCACGCCAAACTGCAATGTCGTCTGCACGATTGACACATAATATCTTGCGTATCGGTGAGCTGCTTCGGTTGGCACCTGTGGATTCCAGAGCGAAACTGCTTTCTTCCCTCCGACAGTCATCCGTTACGAAGGCTCGCCCACCCAGCTCCTGCAAGGCAGGTGGTGTGACAGACGTAAACTACTTTTACGGGCCTGAGGCGGATCAGTGGGAAACTCACTTCAACGAACAGTACTTCGCTCGTGGCTTGCCGACGGCACCGATGCTTCGCTGCCCATTTTGCCTTCCAGGGGAAGTGGGGACTAGCCATGCGGTAGTTCAGCCAAAGGATGAGCCGAAGGGGAGGCAGGTAGCCCCTCTTCACGGTAACTCGTCCCTGGCAAGTTCTGCGCCACCTTACCCGGGGCGATGGTTTACTCCGTATGATCTGATGACCCACTGCAGCTGGTGCCACCCCCATCAGGGAGCGATGCCAGCTGAGTGCACGCCATACAATGACATCGTGATGCACGAGTTGGCGGAGGCGTGTCTGCGCCACCGGGGTGATGGTCTGGAAGGGAGTCGTGGTCCTGTCCGCCTTGTACTGATGCTAGATGTGGCAAATTTGGACATGGGCACCGGCAGAGTACTCCTGGACGTGTTGCAGAGCTCTGATGCGCTTCATTTTTTTTCACGCGTTCGCCTCGCTGTCTGTTGCGTGCACGAGCTCTTCATTCCGCTCACTGCCAAGGTGACACATGCCGCATTCCAGCTTGCACAGCTGCACCCTGACTCTGAGTTCTTTACATTCTACGCTCCGACCCGTCTGGAGTCTGGCGATCTTGTCACTGCTAATCTCATTGGCCAGCTGCGTCTGACCACAAAGCTTCAGTGCCCTCCAGTTGTGCTGCTAACAATGGATAGTCAGCAAAAGGCGTGTGTGACAGAAGTTTTTGGCAGTCCTATGCACACTCCTGTCGGCGGAGGCTGTATATACTCTCCCCGCGTGATGGACCTGCCAGGGGTCATGAATGTGCTCAGAGCGGCTGCGGAGGCGTGTGCTTGTGTGTAGAGCGCATTGGAGGCGGCACTGCACTACTGGGAGGACGTGGGGATGCAAATGAGAGGGCGGGGGAGTAGTTCTCCATAGCCGCTAGCAATACGTGCGAACAACACGAAGGCTGCGTTGTCGCTTCTGTACCACCCATGATATCCGCTGCCCACTGGGTGTTCTAGCACGGGTGTGCGTGTGTGTGTGCCTGTTTCATCCCGTCCATTTTTATTCTTTGCTCCTTTCATTCATTTTTTTTTTTCTTCCTTACTGGTTGTGTCTTATCCACGCTTGTGTCGCAGAGATACTCTCTTTCCCCTGCCGCCATGCTTCGTCGCACCTCTGCTGCCCTATTTCGTCGAACTACCGCTCGTCTCAGCGGTGGCGAGCTGCGCCAACCCCTGAAGCTCGAGGACATCCCCGATTCGAGCACGACAAAGGGCTTTTTCGGGGTGTACAATGGAGCCCTCATGGTCGCCCGGTTGATCGACATCAAGTGGATGATGAACCGATCTGTACAGCTGGGTCGTGAGCACTACATCGCGACCCCCACAATGTACCTGTTCCTGTGGATGTTCTGCTGGAAGGGGTTCTGCATCCTCTACTACTCAGACGGTAAGCCCCCGCGTGCGGTGGACTGGAACACAGAGGAGGCGGGACATTTGCCTCAAGGGTTTGAGAAGACTAGAGTAACAAAGCGTGTGTGATCCACAGGTGTACGCGCCGAGGTCAGCAGCAGAAAAGATTACTGCGGGGGAGGACGTTGGAGGTTGGAGTGGGATCGATTCGCATCATCTTCTTTGGCCACCCCCTTACGCCAAGCTAGCGGTGAGTAGTAGGAAGCAAGGAGCTGTACAGTCAGAAGGCTCGCTCATTTTGTATGTTTGCCGCTCAACTAACGGCTGCTGAGGGCGAGTTGCATGTGCCCCCCCCCTTCCTTTAGGTGGTATGCCAGATGCGATGTGCATGACGGAATGAAGAAGGTGGGGGGCCAGGGTAACATGATCGCGCGGAACAGGTAGGCGCGCGCGGACGTTTGGGTCCATTCTGGTGCAAGCCGGCTCGCGTCTCATGAAACCACTGATCCTGTAGCAGTAGATGTGTATGGCAAGGGTTGTCGCGTGAGTAGGATGTCACCTGCTTATCGGGTACTGTGAAGAGGTAACAAGTATATATGCATATAATTGTATACATCTACTCGGTGGATGTATCTTCGGCGCATCCAGTTATTCCGTTGGTGTGGGCGAGCAACTAGGCGTTACCGGTTGTGTCTCCCTCCCTTCTTCCTGTTTCTGGGTGCCACACGATGACCACATGGTGTCTCCGTTCTTGATGTTTGCTTGTCTTTGTGCACCCTTGGCAAGTCAGTTCTGACGTTCACTTTAGCCGTAACTCGTATTTTGCCCCATCCACGTAGCTACCACACTTATCGCCAGGGCTCGCGCTGGGTGTTCACGCATATATTCCTTTTGTCAGTCCTTAGAGGTGTCTAATCCTCTGCTTTAAGGGCTGCCTGAGGCTCTGATCCGCAAGCCGTCAGGGCGGTCCCTCAATACCTTCCGGACCAGTAAATCTGCTGCGGTTGTACATACTTTCTTCCTTCACCGTAGGTGACGCCACTACGTGCGCGACCGTCTTTGAAGTGCAGTGCCATACCGTGTACTACCCGTGCTACTTGAACCGCGTGGGCCTCCTTTGCAGTTGACACCACTGGTACTCTCCTACGAGATGCACGAAGATGGAAGCACAGAGTCCTTCCCCGCTAGACATGCCCTTGACAGCAGTGGTAGCAGCCGTGCTTCGAGGGGGGAGCTCGGCGCACAACTCCATAGGCAGTTGATGCAGCGTGCCGCCGTGGATGTGCGACTACTGAAGGAGGAGCTGATCAATTGCGTCACAGGATTATTAATTAAGGAACCGCCTATCCCACCTGTGTGGGGACGGGGCGGGGAGGATTCGCGTTCTGTGTCTGGTGGGCAATCGGACTCACTGGGCGAAGCGCTGGCTGGGGAGCTGATTTCTTCAACCTCATCAACGCAGCAATGCGAGTCTATCACTTCACCAGGTCACACGGCAAGCAATTGGAATGCTGTTGTCGGCCAGCACTCAGCTGCAGCAGCGGCGTTTGCACGCGTTCGATACCTGGTACACGCCATCTCTGCTATTGACGGTGAATTTGTATTGAAACTAGCCTTGTATCTCCGGCATGAGCTGAACATCCGGAAGACACCAAACTTTCTGGCTGCCCTATGTGCGCGGGAATCAAAGTGCATTCCCTTCTTGGCAACTGCTCTGGAGCGCATCATCGTCCTCCCGTCGGACTGGCTCGCAGTCGCAAACTTCGCTTACTACTACGATTGCGATTATGAGCACCACAAGCTGGATACAGCTGTTGATACGGTGATGGCATCTCACGAGCAACGGTATCCTGGGAGGGATATGCATGGAACACATAGCCGGAGCACCCCTGTACGCCCCAAAGCCGTCGGAGGGCCGTTGCCCACTGGCATTCGAGGAGCAGGCCTTTCGCGAGATGGAGAGGTCTGCCCGCCACCTGTGCAGCAAATGTTTGCCGGCGATTATGCCAGGGAAGTGGATCGACCGCGCCTTCCCAACGCGCTGCGTCAGGGGCTCCTTCGTTGCTTCAAAAAGTTTGATGAGTTTTCCCTCGCAAAGTACAACAATGAGGGCTCAGAGCGACGGAAGCGTCTCCGTGAAAAAACACGACGGAAGATGACTCAGAAGGCGGCAGCTCGTAACCGTGCGAAGACGGGGGTCACCGGGGGACAACCAGTGAATCATGACATGGCGAAGGAGGATGGCCCGGGCTTTGGCAGGGCGACTGGGGGAGGTGCTGATTCACGCGCTCGCACCCCACAGACGTTCACGTACAAGCAGTTGGTGCGCATGTTGCACATTAAGGAACCCTGTTACTCCGTGGCCTGTCTCCTTGGTAAGCGCTACCCCAAGAACGAGGCGGATTTCGCTGCGATGGGTCTTGGGCGAGATGGGAAGCACTCCTTTGATCCCACGCTTGTGGGGACGCGCATGCGACTGCCTATTCCAGATTCCTGGGAAACACGCCTATCCAAGGTGGGCCATACAGGCGCCGTCTGGGACGACCTTGTAGCTCACAATCGCGTTCCCTTCATGGCCATGCTACGCAATTTGCGGAACATGCTGACGCACAACTGCAGCACAGCTACTCACGAAAGAAACTTGAGCCGGCTGCGCTCGGAGGAGCAGGTGGCTTCCTGTCGGCAGTACCCCTACCGATTCTTCAGCGCCTACAACGCGGTCAACCTGACGCTGATGGATTACAAGGCTATTCGATCATGGAAGTCTCAGGTAGCCCTGGCGAGGAAGGAGAAAAAGCCGCCTCCCCCTCTCTTGTCCAAGGTGAAGGGTGGCAAGGGCCTCCGTCGGTGCGAGTTTCCATTGCGGAACGACTCCCAGCAGCGACAGTTGGTGAATCAGTATACAACGGCGCTTGCCATTTCGGTGGGTATCTCAACGCAGCTGAATATAATCCCTGTGCGCGGCACTTCCGTTGTCGTCCTGTGCCTTTGGAGGACAATGCTTGAAACGATTAAGGCGGTGGGTGGTGGCCCGATCGGGTCCTTGCGAACCAAACTGGAAGTGGCTGCGCTACTCGCCGTTATGATGAAATTTGCTTGTGAGTCGTGCATCGTTGTGCTCTACTGCTTCGATGATTACGAAGTGTTCGATCGGAAGTACATGCGGCTGGATGGCATACTTTCTGTTGTCCAAGGCATGGTCCGCCAGTGTCAGCAGATGCTTTCGCGCAAGGTCAAGGCCACCTCGGCCGAGGCGTGCTGTCAAAGCGGAAGCGGAGCAGTGTTCCCTTACGCCTTCTTTGATCTCATTGTGGAACGACGTGAGAAACTTTCGTCTATCATTGTCATTGACGAAGGACATCACACCTACACCTTCATGAACAAAATGGCTCCATCGCTCGGCGACTTACCCGTCTACCTTCAACGGCTGCGACGCACCGGCAGTGAAAACTTGGTTTATGTAGGCGTTAGTATCTCAGCCCCATCCCCTGAGCACGGTGCAGCTGTGCGACCGGAGGGTCCTCTGCTGCTGTCCACAGACCCGCACGTCCGCTTCTCTCATCGGAACGATGTACTTCTGACAGGGTTCAGCGACGCCATCCTTCGGCTAATTGCCGACCGCAGCAACGGTGGCTCCCGTCAGTTTATTGAGCGGGCATTCGAGACGTACGGCGTAAACACCTCTGCCGTCCGTCTGGAGAACTTTACAGACGGATGCCATCGCCTTGCGTGGAAGCGTGTTTCAAAAAAGCGAAAGCTGAAGACGTCGTCATCCCAACCTTCACTGACGAAGAGAGGGGAGAAGCACGTGCGCAAGCGGGATGGAGCCGTACACTCGCCAACAGAGGGGGCGGCCAACGTTTCGTCTGCAAGCCGTTCCGCCATGGGCTTCTCCACGTTCCCGATCGCAGCATACTCCACCCCTGCCTCCCCGACAGATGCAGTCCTTTTCGACATGGAGGGGTTTGCGAAGCAATGCCGAAGTAAACTGGAGCCTCACCCGCCATTGGATGCAGCCGGGAAGTTACACTCGGTACAATGTGAGCTTACCCGTTGTGGCAAATTGTTAAATCAGGCTATGGATAGCGCGGACGTCGTGAGGACCTCCGGAGTCCATTCAACCGCCAGCAGCGGTGGTGATGCGACAATGCAGCGCTGTAAGGTGGTCGTTACCCACCCTACGTCCTTCGTCACCTTAAAGCATGCGCCTCGTGACACTACTCTTGACCGCGCTGGCTTCTCTGCACCACTCCCATTGCAGGTATGCAGATCTCTGTCATCGTATCACGAATGCCGGTTCTTCATCTCGTCCACGTTTCTCGACATGAGCAATGAACGCAGTGCCCTTGTACTGGAGGTGTTCCCGCGGGTGCGTCGCTGGGTGGCTGAGATGAACTTGAAAGTATCAGTGCTGGAGGTCGACCTGCGCTGGGGGATCACCATGGCCAGCACCAACGAAAATTTGTCCACTTCCGTGTGCCTCAACGAGGTGGCTCGCTGCTCACCATTTTTTATCGGTATCCTGGGCTCGCGCTACGGCTTCTGTTCCAACCCCATCCACGTCACAGTCGGCGATGACGTTAGTGTGGAGGATTACGAGTGGCTGAAGGATTTGGATCCGTCGTGCGAGGGGAAGATATCTATTACTGAATTGGAGATGCGTCACGGTATCTACACCGCTCAGCGTCGTCTCGGGGTGGCGCAGCCGCCCACCGCTGTGTTCTTCAGTAGGGACGGCCCCACACTACTGCAATCCTTGCCTGACGATGGAAAGAAGAAGGTGTACACCCCCGACCACGAGACTTCCTTGGACCGCATCGACAGGCTGCGGGCCCATGTGCAGGCCCACGGCATCCCCTTGATATCATACCAGGCAGTCTTTGCTGAGGGTGGCCAGGAGCCGGGGGCGGTGGGGAACGTAAAGCTGGATGCATTTGCGTGCGGGGGTTGGCCACGCTGGGGAGTCGGCAGGGACGAGTCCAGCGCGGTGTCCACCATGAGGGGTAACGACATGGGGCAGGAGAGGATGCTCACCTCGGATGATGTGCTCTTGGACATGACTGATTTCACTGAGAAGGCCTACTATGCTATCCGAGCGATTGTGGCGCAGGTGTGCGGGGTGACGCCGCCGGATGAGCGTGCTGACGTAGCGGATGCTCATCAGCCTGCTGGTGCCATGGAGTGCACGGATGGCCGTCGGCGGTACCAGGACTTGGAGGGCAACAATGGCGTGCATTTGGGTCGCTCTCCAGATATCACTGCGGATGTTGCACACCCTCACCGCGTAGCGTTATCCCCTTCCTCACGGGAGCCTCGTAGCGAATTTTACGCCTCTCGGTACTTGGACATGAGGCGATACATCGAGCGTCTGGTGAGACTGTACGTGCCCCCTCATGGGCTTCTGGAGCGGTTGGCCCGCTTTGCGCTGACCGGACACCTTGGCGCAGTGGAGGGAAATGCCCCAGAGGATGCCGACTATCCGCTCCTTCCAGCCTCCTGTGGGAAGGAAACCGTGACACGGCGGATGGAAGAAAGCGATGAGGCCGCTAAACAGCTGGGCTTGGAGGTTGTGAGCACGACGACCAACATCGTGGTACTGGAGGGGAATGAGGGTAACGGAAAATCGTCAGCCATGGCCGCCCTCACTGAGCACTTGGACACCCTTACCCCAAGCGTTACAACTGCCGTCTATTACTCTATGCAGGCTGGGGATAGGTCTTTTCGGAGCCTCATAGTGTACCTATGTGCTGCGTTGGTGTCTCAGGTTGGGCTGCAGGAGGAGTGCCATGTTAATGAGGCTGAAACGATAACGAACTTGCTGTGGAACCTTTCTCTCATTTACGCTGCTGCCAAGAAAAGAAAGGCCTCCGTGGTGGTGCTTCTAGATGGACTGGACAGATCCACGGAGGCAGACGAGCTGCTGCGGAACATGGGCTGGATCGTGAGTGCCACCGCCGCCCCTGGCATCCGGTTTATCGTTACGTGCACTTCTGGGAGCAACTTTGCGACCGCATTGTACTCGCGTGTTCCCCCAGCTGCCATGGTGTCTCTGCCGCCACTGGATTCCGAGGAACGTGCAGAGCTCATCCGTCGGCATTTGGCGCTGTATGGCAAACAGCTACAGGAGACTGTGAGCCTGAGTGAGATGAAGGGTCTCCTTCGTAAGAGGGATGGGTGCCACGCTTCGTATCTGAACTTTGCTCTCACATACCTGCGCCTCTTTAGCTGCTTCTCGACGCTACATGAGGACATTTACAAGCTACCAGGCGACACCGCACAACTTTGTGTGGAGTTCTTCAAACAACTGGAACGACGCTTTGGTGCTACCACCTGTCGTCTTACACTCACCACGCTGTATCTGCGTCAGGATGTGGGAGGCGTAATGGAGTACAATCTTTATCGGCTAGTGGGACATGTGGCTGGTGTATCGCGGCTCGTGACCCTGCTACGCGGGACATGTCTCTCCTCGATGAATGGCCGTCTCACCATTGACAACTCATTTTTTGAAGTATCGGTGGGCTGCAAGTACTTGGCCACTGCGTTGGACCTTCGGTGTGCGTGTGAGAACCTAGTAGCGGCTGAGCTGTTGTACCGCCCACTTAGTGCTAACCAGAACGCCCAGGAGGTACGGCGCGCGTTGTGCACCGTCGTGGAGTCGATCCAGCGCAACGCGCGTGATCCGACGCAGCCATGCCTTTTCCACCCTTCACGGTATGCACCGCGAGAGCTTCTTGGAATCTTACAGTGCTCCATTAGAGCTCGCCGCTTCGACATCGCTGTAGTGCTATCTACATACCTCCCCTTCGTTCAGTCGCTGCTCAAGGACAGTAGCATGCTACGACATCTGATAACGCTGCTGTCACCCCTAGTGGCTAGCGGCGTACCAAGCGTCCGCCCCGTCTCGGCATTGCTGTCCTTTTTGCTGAAGCATCATTACATCCTGTGCGAGCGCCCGCGACTGCTGCGCCAATGCGTGTTTAACGCGCCTCCCACCTTTACTTCACTTAGCCGCTATTCCGCTGAATTGATTTCCAAGCTCCACTTGTACCAGTATCGCTCAGCAGGGAAGGCCGCTGAGCGTGATGCGGTGGAGAGGGGTTCAGTGATGGGCAGTTTGTCTCATGCGGGGTGTACGGAAGCGTGGGTACGGTGGAACAACCGCTCTCAGCACGGTGGTGAGGGTCGCCTGTCCATCTACCATCCCGCTAACGTTGCCATTTTATGCATGGCTGTCAGTAATCATGGGGATAGAGTGGCGATGGGCGGTGCGGACGGGGTGGTGCGCGTGGCGCATAGGTCCTCCTTGGACTGTTTTACAGCTGTGCTCGAACATGCAGCCCCTGTCACCGCCTTAGCCTTTCTCTTGTGCCGCGATAACATCCTCCTCTCGGGGTGTGAGAAGGGGCTTCTGTACGTGTGGAACCTACAAGACAATAGCTTACTGCAGCTGGGCGCGGCGCATCTGCGCTGTATCAGCTCCATCGCATGCCATCCAACCGAGTACTTGGTATACACTGGAGGGCATGACTCGTACTGCATGCTCTGGGACATTCTCGGTAACGTGTCAACCTTTTCGACGGAACAACGCGCTCTGTGTAAGAGGGACGAGGGGGGAAAAAAAAATTCGCGTGCCCATCAGCTAAGCGACACGTTGCTGCTTAGGTTTGGTTTGACGCAGTTGGGCATGAACCACACAAATCTGCGCCCATTTGAAGTACACCGACACCACCACGCCCCTGTGTCGTCTGTTGCTTTTCACCAGTCAGGGGAAATTCTAGCGACAGGTTCGTGGGAAGGCATGGTGTACCTAATAAACCTACGCTATAGGTGGGACGCATCGACCCCATCTCCTGTGACTTCCCGACGTTGGAAGACGTTCCGATCTTTTAATGATGGATTCTGCGAACCCAGTTGGTGGGGTAATGAAAACAAGCTGCCCTACGAACACAAGTGGTTCGCTGTGGGCTCTCCCGTGAGGAGTATCTCGCTGGCCCCCAGCATGGTCATGACATGCGCGGTGGGGACCCACGACGGCTGTATTGTACTCATTGACGTGGCTGCCGCCGAGCAGACCGCGCGGGTGGGCCCCTTGCAACTCGGGAGCCCCATCACAGCACTCGCATTTTCTCCCAGTGGTCGGTTTATAGCCTCAGCTGACGAGCAGGGCCGTGTAGAGGTGAAGTACGCGGGCGTAGCGGGGACACGTGTGTGTGTACTGAAGGGCCACCGAAGAGCCGTCACAGCTATGGCCTTCTGCAAGGATCAGGAGTACGAGCTTCTCACCGCAGGTGAGGATCAGACGGTACAGATGTGGCGGGTCGAGGAGAAGACAGACCATCCGTCCTCTCATGCCTCTGCAGTGACGACCACCGCGGTGGCGACGGATGGCAGTTTCTTTGTGACCGGTTGTGCAGACGGCACGGCGTTTGTCTTTACGTCGCCAGAGAAGGTT
>JAIZPF010000060.1:89032-105954 GCA_020509355.1 Blechomonas ayalai | reverse complement strand
CCCCGCCTCCTCGCACCAGTATGTCCACACCTCGCCATTGTCAAGATCACGGTGGCGCTAATTGATACCACCTACAATGCACCACTGGCCGCAACTGCCCATTGGCCTACTCGGGTGGCACAACATACCCTAAGAGGGGTAAAGAACGGTGCATATGAAACGGTCAAACAGATTGGGCTGAGACAAGGCATTACGGTAGTAATATGCCAACGCGAATGGCACGTGGGCCATCGATCTCCTGCGCTTACCTCAGCCAGTACTGCATGACGAGCGAATACGCTTGATTCCGCTGATGGAGGTTTGTAACCACGAAATGGTCATTCAAGTGCGTCACAACCTCGATCGCAGTGTCTCCAGCGTTGGGTGAATTCACTTTCCGGACGTCCTTGATTTCATCATACTCAATGGAAAATTTGGCATCACCAGTAGAACTGGCAAAGCACAGCCACTGCCCTGTCACGCAAAGGAAGCCTTGCTGGGGCACAGCCCCACTCATCCAGGCACAAGTATATGCCTTTACCAACTCTTCCTCCCCCAGTTCAGGGAAAATACGGTGGAAGGTGGCATCCACGTTATTCCACGCTGCTATGGACAGGCGAGATGCATCCAGCATCGCATTACCCATGGCCCTCCCCATCGTGAGAGGAGCCTTGAGCACCTCAATTCCACCGCGCACCGCGCCTTTGGCAACGTCACCGAGGCGGAAAGAATTAGAGTCAGCCAGTGGCTCCAGCGAAGCCAACTGCACATGGGGCTGAAAGGCCTCCATCACATCCACCGACTCCCTCCGGAGTTCCTTCCTAAGCGATGATTCAAGGTCCTTCCTCGAAAGAATAGAATTCACCTCCTCCTCAGTGACCGTCGTGAAGCCCGTGTGGGCAAAGCCACTAGAAGTGTACCTAATGATAGCTGCCATTCCAACAGCATCCGTAGAAGGCAGGCCATCTACGTGTCCCTCAGAGAGGGAATAAACCGTCACCCGGGCAAACTGCGTCGCGCCACGAACCAACGAGATGAGGTGAAAAACTTCTTCCCTCTTACCATCAATAAGCAATGTGTCGTGAATGCCGACTGAGGGGCCCTCAACCGAGGGCAACTCGAAGAACGTGTACATGGTGTAAAGCAGGCGACTGTGGTCCTCACTGCTGCAGAGCCGCCAAGCACACACTGGAAGTTGTGCCTTATCCACATCGCCGTGGACAACGACCTCCCCTGAGGCGGATTGAAAAGGCTCCACTTCGACACAGTCCGTTCCAAGCACATCGCACAGCAAATCTGATTGGGGGCATTCATCGGGGTTGATGTAGTTGCGCACCACAAATGACCGCAGACTGCTCGGTGGTGCCAGCTGAATAAAATATGTGGTCACCGGCACGCCACCCATCAGCGTTCCCATGTTAGAAAAAACATTTGGTCGGGCGGCAATAACAGCAGTGCCCAAAGCATTCTCCACCGTGGAAGTCACACGAACGCACAGCGGGTCGCGCTCGGAGGACTGAGCCAACTCCGAAGATGGTGTGCCAGATGCGGACGGACAGGGTGGTTGATCATTGTTCCTTATACAGGAGTTCAGCCTGACTCCACCAGCAGCTGTGGCCATCAGCGGCAACATCTCCGGCGCGTTGTCAACCTTAGATGAGCGATCCGAGAAAAGGGGTTCCGTTGTTGTCACGCCGGCATCATCACTCGTAATGAGATGTTCCATCCCATCGAGCACTGCCTCTCCATCAAAAACGTTCAACTTCACTGAATCCAATGGTGTACTACCTGGCCCATTCGAGTCAGCATGGGCAGGCGGTATCGCCTCTGCCGGCACCACTGTCACATGTGACCTAGGACAAGATGTGTGTCCACTAGCATCCTGCGAGATCGCTGCTAGCGGCGTTGTCGGACCTGTGGAGCAGCTCATATCCTGGAAAAAAGCTGCTCTTCCCTTTTCAAAGGCAGCGCCATTTCCCTGCATGACTGTCTCCGCATCCTTATAAAATGCCACCAGCTGTCGAATAAGTGCGCTGTATATGTTCGCCATGAGCGCAGGCGATGATTCAGGACTACTCTCCATCACAGGCATCATGGCCTCTCCGAGTTTGGCCAGGTCGCCTAAGCATTCAACTAGACCTGAAGTCACGCCAGCAAGGTCGTGCGATACGGCAGATGCTGCCCGTGCCATGTCGTTGGCCTGCGGTTGCCCTTGTACACTGTTTACAAGGTGAGCGGTGACAGTGGCGACGGCTTCCGTAAGAGAGGCAGCATGCTGTGCAATACTCCGGATGCTAGTTACCAGGGAGTTCTCGTGTCCGTTATCAGCGTCGCTGGTCATTTTTGAGGAACGAGCCGATGTGCACAGTACATGCAACTGGGCCGACACACAAACATCCACCGGGATGTCGTATAGCAAGGTTGGTATTGGGAAACGATGCCCCACCCAACTCCAAAAATAGTAATAATAATAAGGAAAACGATGTGCCCCTCCCTACACATAAAAAAAGAGCGCGTTGGGATATGAATGTCGAGTGGGTACGAACAAGGGGAAGATGATCCCTGGAGTGTGTGGCACAGGGAATCGCACCTCCTTATCATAGTGTCACAATGATGAGCCTGTGGCGACGGTATTGCAATCCCGTCCATTGTACCTACCACCCTCTGAGTAAATATTACTCTATTGGCATGGTAGTTGAATACGGCAACCAGATTTCCATCGGAGTTCACTCCCACAGCATCCCACGTCTAAAGAACTAGTGTACTCAATCTTTTCTGGTGGTAAAGGGTGGGCGCCACACTGCACCCATGTCCGCATCCTTCCCCGTCGCATGTCCCCTTAGCGTGTCAACCTCACCGGAGGCTGCTTATGAGCAGCTGCGCTCTCGTAGATCATCAGTAAAAATTTGTTCATGGCGGAGATGGCAAGCTGGCCCTCCGGAACCTGTTTCACACGGGCCAGCAGCACCTCGGCCGCGGCCCTCACAGAAGCAGCTGGGTGGGTAAGCTGCATGGCAACCGGGTTGAGGCCTCCCACAGCCAGAGGCATACGACGCAGGAATATCAAAATGCGCTCATCTGTGCTCATGAGCCCTATCAGCGACTGTAGAATGCGTTGTACGTGAATCATATCACTGTCACCGCACCGACGCAACGCGGAGCAAAGCAAGGGCAAAAAGGGGCTTTCATTCGGAAAGAGAATACGGCTTCCGATATCCTTGATCATCGGTGTGAACTGAACTCGCCGCTGTACCTGCAGCATATCAGGCGAAATGAGAAACGACTGGGACAGCTCGGACGGCAACGTCTGACTAGTGGTCTCCACGAAGGCAGCTAGCATGACATTAAGCATGAATTCCTCTAGTACAAGCTGAAGCACGTGAATCCGTTCAGCTGCAGGCACACGCTGCGCTCGCAACCTGAGTACTGTTCCGTCTAATTGCCGAAACACTTGGAACGCCTCAGCAGGAACGTCTTTTTGATGAAGCGTGCCGCCATCTCCCACCACA
Organism: Blechomonas ayalai; assembly: GCA_020509355.1. Classification (NCBI taxonomy): domain Eukaryota; phylum Euglenozoa; class Kinetoplastea; order Trypanosomatida; family Trypanosomatidae; genus Blechomonas; species Blechomonas ayalai. Next base: position 102,466 of record JAIZPF010000060.1, on the reverse strand, counting down.
CCGCCCATGACACTAGCCAGCCCCGCTGTTGCAGACGCGGTCAGATTAGCAGCAAACGACGATGCGTGCTTCTTAGTGTCGCCTTCACCCGCAAGCACCACACTCCGCTCATCGAGGTCGCATAGGACATCCCATCCCCATGCCTTTTCGTTGCGAAAAATTGGATTCAGCGTGCCCACTATGTACCCCGGCACACCTACAAAGTGCTCCACAATACTGACAGAGATGTACGGAAAGACTTTACGGGCAATAAACTGGTCGTCGAGACACGTTCCTAGCAAGCCCAGCGACAGCGCGGCCTCACACACCTCCGCAGGCTTTCCCTTGCTACACAACACAACGATTTTCTTCTCCTCCATTATAGCCGTCACGAGGTGCATAAACGGGGGGCCCAGCAACTCAACAAGCCGCTCCAGTCCTCCGTGGCTGAAGGTGATCCCAGACGGATCTGGAGAAAGAGGAATAGAAACTTTATACTCGGTTCCCATGAATGTGGGGCACAAGGCAAGCGATGAGCAGCGGGTGCCTCCTAAAGTGCACAGTTGTATCACCTCGGAGGTCAACAAACTTCTGTGCAGAAGCGCCGCTCTCACGGGCGAGGAAGCCCTGTTAATAGACTCGAAGCACTTAGCAAGCACATTTTCCTGCTGGCGCACAGCGCTATCATCATCACCAGAAATGTCGCAGCAATAGCGAGCTGCTTCCTCAAGCATAGGGAAGAACGGCTCCAGCCACACTAATGATGGGCCAAGCACGGCGACAGCTTTCGTAATGCCTCCACGGCGAGCACCGCTATCACGCTTCGACACCACGGCGCAGACACCATACAATAGTGGCTCACTAATCTCTTTATCGGCGGATGGACAGAATCGGTCGCCGCTTTTTGGCTCCATTGAAGTGCTACTGCCTACCGATGGCAGACTTGATGCCACACGAAAGGAATCGACGGAAGGAACAGAAGCCCCACCTTGTTCTTCATCGCCTCTGGCCAAGGGCCTGCCCTTGGCCCAGATCGAGCCGTCTACCGCGGCATGTCTCATTGGCCAACCGGCGGAGCTGGACTCAACAAACGCATCCGAAGCGGCCAACTTGCGGTCCTGCTCCATCCACTGCTGGCCCTCCATTCCCACATCGGCTGGTGCTGATGTGGGATCCGTGTGGGTTGTCAAGTTCCCTTTCGCTGCTGCAGCAGCAGGCATCCACAGAGACGGCGCTACCGGCGTCGCGCTGACGGGCACTGAGGTAGCTGGCATAGTCTTCATGAGTTTGTCCCAGGTATCCCGCTCCATCACGAATCCATCTGCCGGTGCCTCACCTCCACAGAATACTGCGAAGATAAATATGGGGGCATTAGCGGATAGACCATCACCACCACCAGTCGTCATGCCTGGAGATTTGGTTTCGCTCACCTGCCCTAGGCTGGCGACAAAATCAAAAACATCCTGATTGGGGAACGACGGCATCAAAACAAAGTCATGCGAGTGAACCACCGTTGGCCCAAGCAGTACCTGGTTGCCGGAACACAGGGAAAGCTCCCCATTGCTGCCGTTGACAGAGAGCAACTCAGGAAGAAGCGGGTCTTTCCCCTCGACTGTCCTGCGCTTCCACCGGTCACCGCCACCCCTGGGAGCTAACATGGGTAGTCCACCGCTTGTAGATAGTGGAGCACGGCTAGAGGGGTGGTCGGCCAGATGGAACGTATACACGGGGAAGTGGAAGAGACACTGAGGGATGGGGCGATTAACCACGAACAGAGTGCGCGTAACACTCGTTTTCTCTGCACCATCCGGAAGCATGACGTTCGCAAAGTAATCAGCATGCGCTGATACATCCAGCAACCGATCTCTAGCAGCAGTCCTTGTACTTCTTGGCTGCCCAACAATCAGCTCGGCATGATTGTCGGCATCGGTCACACAAAGAGGAGCATCGGAGGGGTAGAACGTGCGTACGCACGCACCCTTGTCGATATCAAACTCAGCCAGCACCAACGACGCTGCTATTTCGTCATACGGAGTACCATCTCCTGCTAAAGCGTGCATGTGGCAGTGGAAACCTTTTGGGATGCCAGCGCGTGCTCAACGGCACGTCACAACGCGCTTACCTCAGCGAGGTCTCCTTGTCACCGCTGACACAGCCTGCACACTTCCTTTTTTTTTTTGAGCGAAAGGTGGGTAACCGAGAGGAGATATCCCCACCGTGCAACAGGCATATCACAAGACAACAGAGAGGCTTTAACGTTGAGCACACCAAAACAGGCACCACACCCAAAAGGAACCAGTATGCCAAATCATCAAGCCCATCCCCGCTCTTTCCTAAACATAAGCACAGAGCTCACACACACGCCGCATATACGCATACGTCCAACCCTAGCCGCGCCGTCTCCTTCCCCAAGCACGGAAGTTGTCGTGACACCCCTGACACAGTTAGCACGACCAGCAGTGTGAAAGGTCTGCACCCGCGCGGAAGTAGAAGCGAGCATGGATGCGGAGTACGACGTCTCTCACACTGTAAGTAAATGCTCACACGAAAAAAGTGTCGCCCATAACCAACTGGGGAGTTATGGCATCTGTACATTCGCGAGTACCATCTTCTGACAACGGCGGCTGCGTTGAGTTCATTTTCCGTGAACACACAGCAGTACGCTCACTATAGTTGGGGGAGATCCCTTGGCGGATCACGGGTCCGTGTGGCATAGTACCTTGCAGGCACAGTGAATGAGATACAGGCGGGCCAGCACCCTCTCCCACAGCACTAACGCCTGCACACATGTTCGCCCCGCCCCCGACATCCCCACGGACAGTTGCATGCCCTACCTGCCTCTGTTGGACATACCTGTGCGGCTCCGATGGTCCCTCCGGCAAGGCGCCTTCCTTCCCACGCTGGGGTGAGGCGTTGGTGAGTATGGAAGGCTCCAGCTCCGTATGCATGTTGATCACATCATCACAGCAAGCGATGGAGGAAAGGGTAACACGCCCCCGTGCCCTCGTCCACACCTCCGAGGATCTGGTCTCTATGTGTCGTTCGAACCGTTTCTGCTCGCTGCGAGTGTCCTCTGCAGGGCCACATAAGGGGTAATGCGAGTCGGTGGCTGGGGATGGGGTCGAAGGAGGGCAGCAAGGATCTCTCAGACGAAGTGCACGAAGCGCTTTTAAATTCACCAGCAGAAGTGCCAAAATTTCGGTCGCAGTAAGGAGAAGGTGTGCACCACTCGATACGCCAGGTGAGCGCTGCCGCCCACTGAGAGCGCTGATATCCCCCACGAACCACCGCTGAACTGCGTCATCGGAAAGGGGAGAAAAAAAAGCCTTTGGGCGGTGCCGTGTTTTTGCACGCAGTGCAGGACTATCTGTGGCCGCGTCTCTCACTGAGTCAAGCGTGCTTGCCATCCACCATGGTGTTTGCACCGCAAGTTTCACACGATGTAGAATATCGTTGGGATCACAGCCGAGGTCCCTCTGCAGTACCGTCGCGCACCTATTCAAACACCGTCGGGCCACTTTCATAGCCTGCCCTAGGGAGAAGATCGGTGGGTCGGCCAACATCTGCGATGGAACAAGTGGCCTTCCGAGCCACTGTACGGTGGCCTCGAGCACCTCTTGGTGCCACAGCAGAAAGAGCAGCGTGTCCATTGCATCATAGGCTGGGCACGATAAAAGGGCGCTGGCCAGTTGTAGGTGCATGTTATTTTCACGATACCACGCAATAGCATTGAATAGCTCCATGCACTCGTCCTGCAGCTGGGCAGGTGGAAACGCCTGGTGCATATAATGGAGGAGCGTCTCACGGAGACAGGGAGGGGCCTGGAGATTAGGGGCAGCTTTTTCCTCCGCTGTGTGCCACTGCTCGGCCTGCAAAATGGCAAACGCGTAAAAGTCGCACAATGCTCTGCTCAGCCACTGCAAACTGCGCACAGGCGTCGACTGGCTGTGTGCAGCTGCGCGAGCGCATGATGATTCATCTGGCCCTCTAGAGATGGGGCCCTTGTAATATAAATCGCTGATATCCATCCCACTTCAAAGCAGTGCGTGGCTCGCTCAGGAATCCTCAAGGTAAATCATGTGGCACCTTCTCCAGCAGGCGACACGATAAAGAGGGGAAGGAACAAGGCAAAAGAAAAGTCGATACAGTGAGATCGAGTTGAGAGCAGGTGATACATTGAAAAACGACAAAACACTGAGACACTATGGGCGCATCAGCTGCTTGAAAGGGAGACGTGCAAGAATGACCATGTGTGCCAGCTGCCGTAACAAACAGCAATGGAATTTCAAGTGGTAGGAAAAGAAGACATGCTGTAAAGGGCAGCATAAAAACTTCCATTCTGTATGTCTTCTATGCTTGTACTTGCGCAGCAGCGATACCCCCCGGGAGAGGTGGTTGGCTCCAATTTACAACAAAAATTAGGTATTTTAAAACAATGACTGGTATCTGCCGCTTGCATTTTTGTTCTCCCTCGGGGCTTCCCCACTAGCCACGATGGGGGTAAGCGCAGAAAAGCAAACACACTCAATCAGTCACAGCGCGCACACACGCCTTTCCCCTACAGCACTAGCAACATCAGTTTCCTTCACCGCCGGTGAACATCAGTTGCTGAAACTTTATCATCAGGTTCATCACGTCTGGGTCTCCCATGTACTTCTGAAAGGCTGCAAAGCCGTTTGCTTGTACGTCTGCCATAACAGGTGCCATTTTGGGATTGTTGTACACCTCCTCGCGCTGTAGTTTCTCAATGGCTTCCTTTCGGACCTTGCCAAAAGGAGTAATCAAGTTGCCCTCCTCGTCCACCTCCCGTACACCCATTCCCGAACCCAAACTGCTCAGCGCCTCCGGGGTCATCCCGCCGTCACTGAATTTGGTGGCCATGTTGGTCACAAGGCTACTGAACTGAGGATTTTGCATCATGCGCTGAGCAGTATCCAGGAATTGCGGATTGTTCATCATCTCGGCAAATTGGGACATGTCAGGCAGTCCCCCGCCGCCAAGTCCGGGAAATCCGGGCATGCCGGCACCGGCACCAGCAAGACTGCCGCCAGACCGGACCTTCTCCTCGGCCCGCTTAAGGTCGTCGGTGTACGTAGAGTTGTCCGGATCCAACTCGCATGCCTTGGTGAAGGCATCCACCGCGCGGGGGTACTTCTCCTGGTAAAAGAGTGCCGTTCCCAAGCGTGAATAGGCCTTCGCATATGTGGGGTTCAGTATAATCGAGCGCTCGCAGTCGATCACGGCGTTGTTATAGTCCTTCAGGTGCGTGTGAGCTGCGGCACGATTGGTAAAGTAAATAGCATTTTGGGAGTCCAGCTCAATCGCCTTGGTGTAGTATGCAATCGCCTCCTTGTACTTTGCCTGGCCCATGAGGTCATTGCCTTTGACTTTAATCTGTTCCGCTGTGAGACCTTCATAAGGGTTGTTGCGCTGGTTGAACTTCTCCCGCGCTTTTAGCAGACGCTGCTCGTACTCGGGGGTGCCCTTCTCCACACCCTTGAAATAGCCCTTCTTTTCGAGCAAATCCACGAAGTTCTTGTACTTCTCATCCTCCTCTGGGCCACTAGAGCGTTCGCGTTCGCGCAGAGAAGCGCAAAAGACTTCAAACAAGTCGATATCGGTGTCATAGGAGCCGCCAAGCCCGGCAGGGTCCACATTAAACTCATCGCTCAGCAGCTGAACAACAGCGTCCGACTGCTCTGGATTCTCCACCTGCACCTTGCGCAACATGCGCATGAACGAAAAGATCAGCTTGCGATGGTCATCTGACACAGCCTGCGTGCGATCCTCCATCTCAGCCTTTATCGTCAGGATGGTGTGAATTCGTGTTATTGCTGACCGCACAAAGATAGAGTAAATGAAAAACCACCAGAAACCCCAACTTGTATTACACAAAAAGCCGCTAAGATTTACTGATGTCCACCAGAAGGAAAAAAAAGAAAACGGAAAATCGGGAGAGAAGTGGTTGGAGGTAAGCTCACCGCCTTGCTGATTAGTAGCAATAAGAGTGGCGGAAGAATAGGTAGCGCCTCAGCAATAAAGGGTCACGCGTCCCTGCGCTGCCTACCGAGGCAGTCCATGTGCATGCATAAAACGAGCTGCAACGGCCAAGTCTAGACTGGCTCGAGTGGGTTCAGCCCCATTTCTCCATTTGTCCTGTGCCCCCTTCCCTGTTAACGTTGCAAAGAGCGACAAATATGTGAGCAGGACGCAATGAAGCCACATATATATATATATATATATATATCTCATGCAGCAGCCTTCGCTCCGGCGTCCTCGTGGGCACTCCCTTTCATGTGCAAGAGTTGCTTCGCCATGTGGCGCTTAAAGGAGTCACGGTCCATGCCGTATTTGTCCAACACGGCATCCAGTTCCGCCTCACTGCCCACCAGGGCAACCTCCTTGTACACAACGTCGGAGAGGGTCTTTGCCTGTTGGTCAAGCACAAAGTTTTTCTTGATCTCCTTCTGGCGTACCAGCAGATGACGACGAAGACGCTCCCCATAGATAGACCTCAGCTCCGGTCCTGTGCGTTTCAAAATAAAATTGTCCAGCCCGCCATCCTTCTCTACCTCAAACATGGCTGCCTCTACCATGGGTATCTGCACCCAGTGGTCCAAAATGTCGCTGTAATGGATCCCTGTTTTGACATATGGATACTTCAGCTGTCGATACACGTTCTGCACCTGTCTTGACGTACGCACACGCTCCCGCACACGCTCATTAAGCCAGATCACATCCATCTCCTGTGGGGGTTTGGGTAGAAACCCGCGTGACGACACATCGCTCATACGATACAGGGCATGGCGGTTAACGCGACTGCACCATGCGGCCCAGGGGGGTAAGCCCATGGAGACATACCGATTAATAAGACCACGTGGCGGGCCATGAGGTGCACGAGACGTCTCGGGATTGACGGCAAACGTGGAAAACCTGCCTACTCTACTTACGCGAAGCATGCTTGTGATGGAACAGCTACAACTAGTATCGGAAAGCAGCAACCTGCAGCCCCGTGTCCACTGCACTCTCCCTCTCGGCGATAGGTAATAAACAGTCTGCCAGAGGCGACGCCCCAACAGGATCGTACGCCAGTATCAGCCTTTCGATGGGTGCAAGGAATAAACAGCAATAGTAAGAAAACAGTATCGATCAAGTAGCAGAGAATGGCACGCGGCCCTCATTTAGCCAATCGGACGCAATGACGTGTGACTCAAGAAGTAGCACGCAATCGCGCCACAAGCACTGCACGCTAGCGCAGGATATACCTTTTAGCAGTGCAGATCAGATGAGAAGCAGTTGGCAGCATATCCCTGTTGCAGCGGCACACCTGTTTCCATTATGACCCTAATGCTTTTAACATCCCTTCCATCTCATTTGGCTTCCGCGAGAGTTGGCCTGCTCCACAAATAACCACGCCCAGTCTACTTTTTACCCTTGAGCTTGGCAATAGCTTCCTTCTCGATCTTCTGCTGTTCACGAAGCTTCTGCTTCATGGCAAGGTCATCTTCGTCCTCCTCTCTGCGGTCCTTCTTGGGAGCTTTGAGAGGCTTCTGCTTTCCACCTTGGCGAGACGACATGATTGGGAGTACTTGAGTGTGAAGGCCCAGCTGTGACAGGCACACAACGATGAGTTATATGCAATACCAAAGCAACAGAGACGGGAGACGAGTATGGAAGAGGGCGTGGACAAGAAGAAAAGATACAATGCAGTCCCAAACGTGGCGAATATTACCACACCTTCCCAAACGGCGCGTAAGGCGTCAACCACATCAAGACGGCCACCGCGCCCCAATCTACCAGTCCATCGTCACGTGGCTAAAAAAAAGTACCAGTCTACCGTACCGTTTGTATCCAAGAAACACTACGCTCACAGCTCCGGTTCTTTCCCTCACGAAGATCATCGCTCATATGCACCGATATGAATTGCCCAAAGTCCACTGGTGGAGTAGCCGGCCTAATGGTTTTTTCCAAGAGCGACAGTATATACCTTTTGACGGAACCCATTTTATAATTAGTCCTGATAACAAAAAAATAATTCGGTAGCTCACCGTGAGCCTACGTACCTCAATAATGTCTGTTTCATGGCACTGACGCTTCCTTTTTGCTGTTGTAGAAAGAGTGAGCACCATCACGCGTATATCACACCTAAGAAGCCACTTTCAGATATGGCGCACCGTTCGCTTCGAAGATATCAACGGGAAATTCATTTGTGGGACTATTCACGCCAGGAAATGGAGCGTTTAGTCTTCCACTGCCGCGGAGAAATTTACCTGTCAAATGTATCTCCTTGACAGAGGCAACGAAAGTGGTAGAGCCTCTCTTCACCACCTTCAGAGGGGTCTTCAGGGGCTTGCGAGCAGGGACGGTAAAGGTTTCCTCCTTCAAGCCGCCCTGCAGCGGCATGGAGTACACGAGCACAACATCAACGTCCTTTCTGCCGTGGTTACGGAAATGGACGGTGTACACATCTGATGGGGGAAGCATCGGTCGTTTGCAGTTTGTTTGAATGCGATGTAGTCACACCTATAGTTACCTGGCAAAGTTTGTTTTCAAAATCGTGCACCAAGTGGGTGCCAACAGTAAGGGGCGCCACCGTTGCAATCAAGTGAGAGAGCAAAAAAGTGCATGTAACATCAGAATGGCACATACCACGCAAGAATAATCTCCGCTACTGAACAGTGTCGGCGAACCTGTCCTGACCCGGAAGGGAGGCAGCGATTCTACCACGAACAACGCCCACTTTTCCTCTTTGGTTTCACTGATAATACGAATGTATCAAAGGCCCTAGCACATATCCCTTCACTCAACAGAAGGCTTCGTCACACAAATCACTGGGCCGTTGCGGAGAAAGCAGCAAAGCTATCGCGAACGCAATCTCGGATTCAAAAGAACAGAAAAGTAGAAGAAACGAAACATCGACATCCAGTGTCTGGCACAAATATTACTCCAAGCGAAAGCATTTGCTATTCCACGGAGTGTAGCTTCCTTCATGGTGTACGCAACGGGGAGGTGACCATCGGGTCTATGCCTTGAGCGTCACGGAGCCCTCATGTTCATGAATGCCCACTTCGTAATTTGCTGTTGGTGAATCCACGCCCGGAAAGGGTGAAGCAAGCGTGGCATTGCTGGAGTGGACACTGATGTGAGCAATCGCACCGGTGAATGTGCATGCTCCCTTGGTCACCAATTTCTGCTCCGCCGTGGCCGTTCCGTTGGGAGGAACCTCCAAGTCAGTCTCAATGGGTTCCTCTCCGCATGGCATCATGTAGCGAACCTTCACTGTCTGCAGTTTAGCGGTGTGATTGCGAATCACTGCTGAGTACACATCGCGGGGAGGAAGAACCATCGTGGACAGCAAGATGGGGGTATAACAGTGAATAAAAAAGAGTCACAATGCGCAACTCGGTTCGAATGCAAGACAAACTGTGCGGCAGATGGTAAGAAGCTTAGAAAGGAAAACAATCAAAGGACAAGAGTGAAACAATGATAGTGATGTACATTCGCAAAGAACGGTCTGGTTGATGCTCTCTTTTCACTGAGGGTCATCACTCCATCCAGAGAAGCATCGTAGCAATGCAGAACAAAAAAAAGGCGTAGATCAGCCACCGAAGAAAACGCTTCTGCACGGTAGTCCATTTTGTGGCGATGCGGTCGGCCTCCACTGAAGTGTTCGCTGACCGCATCTCTGCTTTCCAACGATGGCCACTCTGCATGGCACCGAGAGCTTGGTACCTTCAAGACGATGTGCACCACTTCAACACCAGGAGCCACCAATCCTCAACACACACGCACACCCCTCACAACCCCTTCTGCACACCCTGAAAGTAAAACCGGTCCACAAGACCCCAGTTACACGTCTTGAAGAAGTTCCGCACATACTGCTCGAGTGCCTGCGTGCCCGGCGCCTTGTAGTCCACACTGTACGCCGAAGCATGTACGTTGAGTGCCAGCAGTGGAATCAAGTCACTCCCAATGGGGCATGTACCGTGCTTGAAGTCGACGACATCGAAGGCTTTGCCCGTCCACACCAGGTACACCCATCCGCAGCGCTCCTGATGAGACAGTGCCGTTACCATCATCAGTCGCTTTACCTCCTCCACAGCGTCCACCGCTCCCTGCCGACTGTACTGCTGTTGTAGCTCTTCGCGCAGTGGCGAAGAGATCGCTGCTCCCCACGGCCGCAGCGACTTGTACCAAAAGCAGTAGTTAAAGTGCTCGCTAGCAGCAGTGTGCACTACCGCCTGTGAGGCATCAAATGCGGAGCTTCTAATCACTACCTCCAGGCTGTGACCCTCCAGCGGTGATCCCAGCGTGTGGGCGTTTAATACCCTCACTGCGTCCTTGTGAAAGAGGTGGAACTGCAGCTCAAACTGTTGCTTTGACATCAGAGGCGCAATGCCAGCGCTGGTGTCATAATCCAAACGTGGAAGGGCGAAGAAGCCCCGTTCTTCCTTCTCCCTGTCCGCCCACAGTGCTGCAGCCTCGGTCTGACGGAAGGTAGCGGTCACAGTGGCGGGGTTGACACATGGGCTGATGTCTGCTGGCGCACCCTTTGGTATGTAGGCATGAAACAGGCTTTGCCACGTACGTCGCATTTGATGAAGTAACGAAAAAAAAAACAACTCAACAAGAGCTATAATGCAGTGCGCGGAAGGAAGCTCAGAACCACCGCGCTCTACCCTCCCACGCCAGCCTATTTATTCACCCCCAATACGCGCCCGCCTACACCAAGTGGATGTACAAATTAGTACATGTTTCATATTTTTTTTGGAGAGAGCACAAAGGAAAGAAAGGGAAACCATTACGCATGGCCAAGGGAATTCGCCACATTCAAGCTGCACAGTGCGCCATGCCCCCGCACCACGAGTGCTCACGGTGCAGAGGGTGAGAGTATATGTGCAGTCTTCTAAACGTTAGTATGCACTCATTATCGATAGCGAATTGAATTAAGAAAAACGGGTGTTAACACGCTGAGCAGCAAGCAGAAGCCCACTGTAATTCACGAGTGAACAAGAAGGGAGTTAGTAAAGTCGCACAGTGAGAAACGAAAAGCGGCGGAAGGGCAGACAAAGCCCACAATAAGAATCCACGAAAGGGGAAACAAATATCAATTAGCCCCCAACTAAATAATAAAAAAAAAGCAGAGACAGATGTGAAGAGGGTGGGAAGCACAAGTAAAACGCAAGTGACTATGGAAAGATGATTGACATAATCCAAAAAAGCACTGCTTGTCGCTGCACACGAACCAGTGGCTCGCCGGAAGCTTCACATGAGAGCATCTCAAATCATTTCAGTGGCAGTGACGGAGATACTCGCGCTGTGGAATCTGCCCCCAAACCATACGTTCCGTTGCGCGGAGGAGGACGGTTATCCGAAAGTCTGTGCAGCGCCGAGACTGCCGCAGCCGGTTCACTGTGCCGACTTGGACATCCTTTCGTGGAAGAGGGGTACACCCGCGGCGCGCCGGCCTGCACCGCCGTACGGCCCATTATCCCGAGAGCGGGAGATGCTGATTGACGCAAACGCAGATCAGTGGGAGGTGTGTCGTGTGTGTCATTCGCTGTGCTACCAGCAGAGGGGGTAATGCACAGTGGAAAAAACTGATTCTCCAGCGTAACCTCCGGTGATGATAAAGAAACGGTGCTCGGAGTCAGTCTGCTCACGCTGCCGCCTGTGTGGCGATAGCGGCATCGGGGGCCAAAGGAACAGGTACCGGCTTGCCGGTACTGCTTGCATACCGTGATCATCTCCCATGAGGATAAGGATGCCACAAGGCTGACGAAAGGAACCGCAGGTTCAGGACTTTTCTCTGTTTGCAGCTCCAGCCCATAGGGGCCATCCCGTTGCGCAGTGAAGTGGGGAGGGTCACCTTCATCACGAAAGGGGGCAATCTCTCGCCATGCATTGCATGTAGGCCTACCAGCACAGCCACTACACTCTCTGATGCTGTCGTTAAACTGATCCGACGACTGGGTAGGGTCTGTTGATGGCGATAGAGAGCGCCAGTACCGGTCAGCCAACGTCACGGCGGCGGGCTCTTCGCCCTTCATTCGCGAACATGCACTACACCCCACAGAGCCTGTGGGTCCCGAGTGATATCTGCGATGGAGACAGGAAGCGTATGCCAAAAGATGGTGCAGTACGTGTGCAGTACGATGCTGAGGAACATGAGGAGCCGCCTCATCGCAACTCAGAGAAAAGAAGCTCGCGAGCACCTGAACTGCTCCAGAGGTTGTGAAAACTGTGTGGCAAGGGTAAGCTCCACGCAGAAAGCTCAGAAAGGCATCTCGGCAGGTAGGGAAAGGGTGGTTGATATCCATGTCGCTTTCACAACGTTGGGCCTGCGACCTGCTGAGAAAGCTAGAAGATTACCAATTGTTCAACTATACGAGCAACAAAAAAGCAAAACGGGATGAATAAATATAGGAAAAATGTACATACTACATATGTAAGGAAGGCGGAGATGAAGGTCGTCTGGAACCTTAATATCAGGCAGCATTTTTTTTTTACCCTGCTCATCTTGCAACGGCGGTATCCGAGTCATCACTGCTTCGTACACCATCACGAGGCTCAGCGATTTGACGCACACGGCCCGCCTCATTACGGGAGCGAGCTGCAGGGTTGTCAGTTGCCTGGAAACTGTGAATACGAGAACCCCTTCCTGCAGCGGAGATACATCCACAACACATACATAGTGTAGTACCCTGGGATGCACAGCAACGCGCTAGCAATGAGTAGTACGGCTCCCCTCGCCTGTTCGTCGAAGCGAGCAACACAAGCAATACCCAGCATAAAAAGTAGCGTACCAAATCCTGATAAGAAAAAGCCAGTCACAAGAGAATTGGAGCCCAACCAGTAGAGACGCTCCAGGCGGTGACGGGCCTTTTGGGGGTTACGCGGATTTAAAAATTTGAAAATACGCTCGCCAGGGTACCCGGGGCGGTAGAAGATATGTTCCTCCTCTTCTTCCTCCTCGTTGACGCGTCGTTTCTTCATCCTCTGTAAGTCAATATTGGCCTGAAACTCAGCGAGCGTGCGTGGAGTTTGCTCTTCAAATCGACGTTGGCGGCGTTGCATCCCCTCCCACTCTGAGCGGTATCCTCCATCCTGCGCCGTCTCAGGAGTGGAGAGCCTCATCGATGAAGAAGCAGAATTATCAGCAGCCGTACGCATTGAGAGAAACACAACTACGCTCGAGCGAAGCACTTGCCGCGCGGTCCGCTCTTCTGGTACTGGTGTAGAGAGTTGGAGCCCGCAGGCAACCGTCAACCCCCTGGGGCCTCTGAGAAAAGCGAAGAAGGAAGAAGAATGTGGGCTAGAGAAATTCCATGGGGGTCGTTGTGTTTACTTTGGGCACCAACATAACGCCCGCCCACCCAACGTCCCGTCGTGTATGCGTGCGACTGTATATAGTCGCTGTCAACCTTTCACAGCAGAGAACTACATCACCCAAAC